>JACBWW010000006.1:1135284-1188171 GCA_020086605.1 Lanius collurio | reverse complement strand
CGGGGAACTCAATTAAGAAAAAAATCCAATTGTTTCTTATTGAGTGTTATGATTATTGAACATTTAAGCAAAACACCAAATAAGGTTCTGTGATAAATGGTCCATATAGGACATTGCATAATAATAATACCCTGGAAAGTAGTCATTTATATGTGTTTCAGTATCAATAGCCAGCCCTAGAATAGCCAGCAACAGAAACAAAACATCACTTTAATTTTTTAAAGGAGAAATTCCTTTTCGTATAAACTACAGCCATTTCAATTTCATAGGTTAGGTTCCTTCATGAAAATTCTATTTCTTATTCATATATTTGTTATAGTAGCAGTCAGAGACCCATTCTGAGCTATTTCCCAAACACTCAGAAAGCCCCCAAAATTATTTTTATAAAACACAAATGAGGATCAATGAAAGCTGTAAAGGATAGAGGTTGGAGTGCATACCATTCTGAGATGGGTAAAACCATTTACATAAAAAATAAAATAGCAATGTTAGGTAAAAAACTAATTGTATAATAATTTCAGCTTAAAATTTTATTAACATGATGAAGGGGAGTTGGATAAATAGATGGCTATTTTGTTCTTTTCAAAATACTAAAAGTACTTATTTTTCAAAAATACAATCTGATTTCTAACTTGGGAAAGTAGTAACAATTTTTTATAAAGTCTTATTCCTTTTGTTGACATCTTCTCAAACCAGAGTGAAATTTTCATTTACAATATCTCTAGGGACACCATGTTAATATCTTTTGACAGTGAGGACCTTCCCTCTAACTAGTTGGCTTATGTAGGATAAGTTTCCCTTCTATACCCTCAATAACCATACAGGTTTTTTCTATTTCCATCACTAGTTCACTCATGCAGGGACTTTTTAAAATTTGTGTCTCTTATTATTTGTATCCCACAAACTGAATTGTAATATTAATGCTAGTAATAATACTTGTTTGAATACAATTTCAGGATCAGTCCCCTACTATACCAGTGCAGTGATGGTTCATTATACAAATATGCTTGTGACACAGAGTGTTGTCCTTTGTGGCTGAAGCAGAGCTAATCCAATTAATTTGTTCATGAAAGACAAGCTGGTTTTAAAACAGGGTCTAGCACAAAGAGGAAAGGACAGTTTTTTATTAACTTTCTCCCTTGTCTCAAGACATATTTATTGCTTTCTGCTCAAGCAGAAATAATAAAAGCCTAAGAGTACAACCACTTGCATGAAAAATCTTTCAGCTCTTGTGCATGTAAATAGATTGGACTTTTGATTGAAAATAGTCTATGCATTTTTTAAAGCTTAAACTTTAAAATGCCTAATTTGGAAAGATACCAGTATGTGCAAAAGAGTGATTTTCATAATACAGGGCAGCAACATTATTAATTAAAACAGAGGACAATGCAAGGATATGTCAAAGCAAAATAACCAACAGCTAGCAGAAACAGACTGAGCTAAAGGTCACTTTTATTGTGTTATAGAGGCAGACACTGTTTTTCACATTGTGTTACTAGAGATACCAGTGAGATACTGAAGGCAGGGTTTTGTTAAAAAGAAAGACCACCTAGAAAGCCTCAGTAGTGACATATAGAAATTATGTGATGGATTGAGGATATTTTCTCTTACTTCTTTATAAAAACTCTTACCAGTGATGGCCTTCATGTGTCTCTGAAATAAAACTTGAACCCAGCAAAATGGAGTGGAAGGGTGAGTGTGCATTTACGCAGCACAAAGAGACAACATGTACTAGATATTTCTCTGCTGGGAGATCTGTGAAGTTGAGTGGCAGGCTCACAGTCATGGAAAATACTCCCTTTCTGGGTGCTGAGCATGTACTCTGACTGGGCTGAGAACCTCCAGGAGGATGCTGTTAAGGAAAGCTTTTCTCTTGGTCATAAAAATAAAGACATATTTATCTCAGGGTCTGACAGAAAGTTCTTTCCCTCCATGTTATGACACTAATAGTCATTGGCAGGTTTGAAAAGCTTTACATACTCTAGCAAGGTAGGATGTACCAGCCTCAGTATATACTGGGTCAGGAGTTGGAGCAGTATTCTCAGAAGTATTATTGCATTGACAGATGGGGTCATACTCAGGGAGTTTTATTGTCTGTCTAAAACACCTGTTTTGAGAAGTATTTGTCCAGATATGAGCAAACTGGTTTCTCTAAGACTTTTCCTCCTTGACCTTTATATATTGCAGCTTTAAACAGGGCAGAGCTTCATCTGGCTTTATTTGCCATGGGTACACTGATGCTCAAATACTTAGAAAACTTTCATCAGGCAGAATCTGCACTACTATTGAGAACACATTTCTGTCATACAAACAGGCTGTCCTGAGTTGTTCCGTGGTACTGACTCATAATGCAGTCCAGTCTGGAATGGTGCTAATTAGCAGCCATGGAAAACATTGATTGGCTCATACACATTTTCAGGGAAAGAGCTTGCAAATCCACAGAGCAGCCTGCAGTGTGCAAGGTTCTGCTGTCTGGAGTATGATTTGGAGTCAGGTTGCTTTCTTATTATGAGCTTTTGACCTGTGTTAGGTACATTAAGTAAATATAATCAAAGATAATCCACTTGCAATATTCTTGTAGACTATTATGTGGATAGTCCAAATCTTCTTGATTTGGAGATAACAGAAAAATAAAACTTTAGAGATCATTAGACTGCCTATATCAGAGCATGATACTCTGATTTAGAAAATTTAAGGAAACAAGATAACATTCCCACAATAAAATGATGATTTAATCTGTCTGTGAAATATGAAAGTATTTATATTTTTTTTAACAAGTTATAACCAGAAACATGGCAACAACATGGAAGCTGAGAGATTCACCAGATACACAAGCCTCTGACTTGGCTGTTTGTGATGGTGCCACCTTTACTTGATTGTCCACTGATTGAGAAGACCCAATCATCAGAAGCTGCTCACCTATTACAGGTGGGCACTGCTACACATCTTGTAGGGGGCCACCTCTTGTGGGAACCACTTCAATAGCTATGCATATTTTCTCTTGCTTGGCTGAGCTCAATGTGTTTTGGATGAAGTGCACAGAAGTGACAATGCTGCACTGTAAAAAGGTAGAAAAAGTTGGGAAATGTTTAAATTGTTATCCTGGGGTGCATCATCAACATTAGTGAGGTAAAATTATTTTATACTTCAAGGAAGGTACTTTCCTCTTGGTTCATTGTATGCATCTTTTCTTTCTCTTTTTTTTTTTTTTCTTTATCTATAAGAACATCTTTAGTCACTTATGTACAGACTTTTGTGAGCATCTCTTCTGTAAACACTTTTTCCTGCATCTACAAGTTTGGGTGGAATGATGAATATATTTTAAAAAGGTACTGTCTTCAAGTAATAGAAGTTCCACCATAAAGCAAAACAAATTTTTCTACCAATTGATAGCTTTATTTGTTAAAAATAATTTATTACTACTCTAAATTTGTATAGATTAATTTCTCACCAGTGGAAGATGTTTTATCATCATTTACTAGCCAGAAGTTTTTCCTTGACATGTACAGTGGTCAAACCAACTCATAATGTTTCCTATGTACGTTAACAGGACTCAGCACTAGGCTCCTAGTAAAAGTGAGATTTTCCAGGTCTTAGATAGCTCTTTTATATTTTCACTGAACATTTCCAATTTATAAATATCCTCTTTTGCAGACAACAGAGTTTTTATAATTTTCTTGGCTATTTTATTATCATTATTGTTGGTTATATACAATGGAATAAATAGTTTGTACCTCCTCTCAATATTATTTTTTATCTCTGAATATCACTACAGCTTGACTTTTTATGTATTGCATCATACTAGGAGGTCATGTTGGAAACACTGTCTATCTATCCCTTTAAAAGCAGCACTTTTTTCAATAAACATTCCTTCCTTCAACTCTGACCTAAATTCCATTTTCACAGATGCTTGTCCTTAAATTCAATTGTTTTAGAAAGCATGATGCTCAGATGGTCTCATCTCGCTAAGTGAACAAGATTGCTCTGTCAAATTGACCTGTCCTTATCCTAATTTACCACTTTACTGGTTTTGTGTAGTCTATAGACTTTGCCATTAATGATATTTTCTTCCAGATCATTGATAACAATATTGACTAGTGGGGAGGCCAGAAGAGATCATGGCGAGATCTGACTAAAAACATTCCTACTAGGTGATGATTATCAGCCAGTATTAATTCATTGAATATAGACCACAATGACTTTTTTTTTAATATGGCAAATTTATTATTCAAAACGTGATGTGCTTCTGGGTCAGATGATGTACTCATAGATGGCTTTGTCAGCCATATTTGTGATCTCAAGAGGACACAGCTCCTATTGTTGAGATCTGTTTCCAATTAAGCCCTACTGATTAGCAGTAAAGATACTATGATTTCTTTTTCATCCTGAATGCACAGTATATCCACCCATCTATCCACCCAGTATGCCTTTTTGGGGTTATGCCTCATGTCCAAGAACCTGATTCTAGGTTGAGATCACTTCCCCTTAGGTAAGTTTTCAGGGATCAAGCTGTGACACAGAAAAAAGTTTCAGGGGAGAAATTGAGTGTGAGGGGAAGTAAGAACTGGGTAGAAGGGTTACATGATAGTGTATCCAGCACTCTGCCTTATTTTAATTTTGCTCCTTGGTGAGATTTTTTTTTGTTTGCTTTGTTATGGATTTCTTCGGTTGGTGGGAGTTTTTTCCCCTGTTAAATGCTGTGTGGCTCTGGTGCTCTAAAACTGAGACATCTGTGGCGTTTCAGGATTTTTTCAATAGTTTTTCTAATCATCAGTATCCCACAAGTGTAGGTACATTAGTTCATGTGAATAGTAACCAGCTTGTAAAGGAGTAATTTTTCTTGAGGTACTGTGAGCTAGATCACAGAGGTTTTGTAGCTTAGTGAAAACATTTAATGTTTCTGCATAATTTTAATGACTCCCCACCCCCAATTAGCACTAAATATTACAATCTCCTCTATTTTTTTTTTGTAGTAAAGAATCTACAAGAAGACTGAATTAGAGTAATATTTTAGAAATTTATTATAGATGCTTTACTGTTAGCTCAGTACAAACATTCAATTTTAAAGACTTTTTCTTCCCTTCTCCCATCACCCCCCCGCGCCCCCAGCTCTTGATAATCCAGCCCCAAACAGCACCTCAAAATGATGTTTCTGGCTTAGGAAAGCCAAGAGCCACATATTGCTGGAGCCTGGGAAAGCATCATTGTATGCTTGACCTGTTTTACTTGTTTCTATTGGCATCTGTTTGCTGGTCATTGTTGGAGATGAGCTGTTGGGTATTTGGCTTAACCCAGTTTATTGTTCTTGTGGTCTCCATTGCTCCAGTAATTAATATATATTCTTTATGACTACTAGCATATTAACTTCAACTTTTCTATATAAGATTTTAAACCCTGACCATTCACACTAGACACAGCAGTATTTCACTAAGGTAAATGGCTGCGTGTTGCGTGTTTTCCCTTTTTCTGTTGCTACAGATACAGTGTTCATTAAATACAGAAACACTCTGTTTTTATATTGTATGTTTCAGAAATCCATCTAATCTCAAATATACTCAGATTCTCTTCATATTTCTGCCCTGCAGAATAGCTGTCATTTGTTCCATATGTATATTTTCAGAGAAAAACAAAGTTGTTTTGGGAAAAAAAGAACAACAAAAAAGGTAGAAGGAAATTATAGAAGGTATTAATTTATATTAATGGAATGTATCATTAACTGTCAAGTTTGTTAGAATGCAACCTGAATAAAACACATACTATGGAGTTAAAAGCAGTAGTACTTATTACACTGCTTTTACCATCCTTCAAAATCTGTGATTCTGTTCAGTTTAAATTGCTTGCTGCTGGATGTATATATGAGTGCACTGATATCCCCAGGCCCAAGGCTTGAGAGCACCTCCATGTGTCACCTAGTGAGACAATTTTCATGTAATTCAAGTCACCAAATAACAGATTTTGATAAGATTCAGATGAACAAAGTCTTCAACATGGCTGGCTGTTTTTTGGGTTGTTTTCCCAGTAGCAGTAAGCCAATCTGGTAGAGTTCACTGTTCTTGTGCCATAGCCACCTGAAAACTGAAGCAAATTTAGTATAATTTAAATAAATTTATAATTGAACAAAACAAATAATCTATCTTCTGCTTTCTATGTCACTTGGTTGGTGATATCCAAGATGCCAAGATACAAACACGCTTAGCAGGAAAAAACACCAAATCAATAGGAAACACTTTAAAGGAAATGTACCACAGTGACTATCTCATGGGTCCTTTGCAGTCCATACTATTGGCTTGCAATAACACCTTTAGTACTCAGACATACTGTTGTAAGAGTGTAACGTTGCCATGGATCTGTAGCTACCCAGATCTGACACAAAGAGAAGTCTTAACACAGAAGTAGAAGCCACAGTCATGCAGTGAAATTGCTTTGTCAGTAATTTTGACTGTTCCCTTTAGAGAAGGGAATATGTTACATTCTTTCTTTCCACATTTTCTCAAAATATTTTTCCACATGCTGCTTAGGAGTCAAAACATTTCCAGTTTCCTCACTTTGCGTTCAAACTCTGGAGTGGAAAATGCAGCTGGATATTCAAACCTGCCTCTCATGCACACTGAAAGTAGCAGCAGAATGATTTCTTCACAAATAAGGATGTGATTTATGCCTTTACTCTCTTTGTGCCAGCATGCATGCTGTGCTGTCCTTTACCTTCATGAAAACTGTAATCTATACAAAATTCTCTGTTTTCATATTGCTGACTGATGTACTTGTTTACTTCAAGCTTACATGGAAGTGAAATAAGCAATAGTGAATCTGAAAGATTGCACACAGGTTTTTTTTCCTTCCTAGAAGCATCCTACAGAGTTAAAAGTGTGGCAGCCTGGCAGAAGGACAAGAATTTTTAGCTGTGCTTAATGTAATTAAAATGGGTCAGACATAAACATGAAGTAGCTGTCCTGTAGATTATTATGCACATTGATAATTACAAAATTGTATATGAATATATGTCTGTGTTTGTATAAACATAAAAGCTGCTTCACTGAAGCCAATGTGGATCTATTTATGTGCCTAAGGTTCAGCTCTGCAGGTCCAGGAAGGAAGAATTGTGCTGTATCTTTTACTGATGGGAACTATTAGATATCTTTGTAATTTTAAAACAGCCTTCAGAAGAAAAGCAGAGTCTATCAATAGCCAACACCAAATTTCTTTTCTACTTTCTTTTTTTCTTTTCTTTCAATCTTTCCCTCATTTCCAAAGCAGCAGGAGAAATCTTAATTTGGTGCACCACAAAAACGAATATTTAGAATATGGGCATAGAGGTCATTTCTTCCTTCTGTGCCCACTGCAGAATGGATCAGATTGGAAGAGACCACAGGGAGTCGTCTGGTCCAACCTTCCTGCACAAGCAGAACCATCCCAGGGCACATGGCATAGGATTGCATCCACACAGTCCTGAATATCTCCAGTGAGGGAGACTCCTCAACCTCTCTGGGAAATTTTTTTCACTGCATGATCACCTGCACAGTGAAGAAGTTCTTCCTCATATTCAGATGGAACTTCCTCTGCTTCAGTTTCTGCCCATTGAGTCTTGTGCTAGTGCTTGGCACCACCAAGAAAAGCTTACGTTTTTCCTCTTGACACTCTCCCTTCAGATACTGTTAGTTACTGATGAGATCCACCTCCCAGTCATCTCTTCTCGAGGCTGAACAGGCCTGGATCCCTCACCCTTTCCTCAAAAAAGAAATGCTCCAGTTCATCAGTCATCTTTTTAGCCCTTGACTGGACTTGCTCCAGAAGCTCCATGTCTTTCTTTTATGAAGGAGCCCAGAACTGGAGCTAGCACTCCAGCTATGCCTCACAAGGGCTGAGCAGAGAGGCAGGATCACCTCCCTTACCTGCCAGGAATACACTTCCTAAGAAAAGAAATTCTTATTCATTGCTAGTAAAAGAAAGAAATACTTTGTCAAAAATTTTACTTCAAAGTCCAATATTAAAAAAAAAAAAAAAAAAAAAAAAGTCAAGAGGTTCTGGTTATACTGCAAAAAAGAACTTTACTCCCTCTTACTGGTAGGGCAGTGTGAGTCACTTTCAAAAGTGTGGCTTCTTTTACTCTAAGAGGTAATTCTGTGGTCAAAAAAAGTAAAATAAATAAAGAAATTTAAGAATTATCCCTCCTCCAGCTTAAGCACTCTAAGATTCAAGTCAGAGTCTTTCTTCACATTTTTTGTTTTTTGCCTTTGGAGCACTGCTTCCTTGCTTGCAGAGTAGCTCAACTTAGTCCACAAAAGAGCTAGAAAGTAGTTATATATGTAGAAGTACCCTACATATCATGAAGAGTTTCAACACTCTTTAATAAAAAAGCTTAAATAAACCTGTCTCACTTTTAAGACAAGTCTTGCAGTGAAAAATGCTGCTCTCCTATGTAAGTGCTTGGGTGGTTTTACTTTCCTTTTGGTTTTCAATATTTGCTTCCTTCTCAAAAAGAATGTGATCCTAAATTTGCTTTGTGATCAGCTATAAAAGTATGTTATTATTGAATAGAAAGAACAATTCTGGAAATGAAAATTTTAAACTTTAAGTGATAATGTTTGCTTTGAGTTGCAGTAATTCACTTGTGGGAAAAAAAAGTCTGAGCTCTATGTCAAATTCTGACATTCACATTTAATAAACTAATCATAAACTACTTAAGAGCCATGAGTTAATAATTATAGTTTTTGAAGTAATCCAAAGACGGTTTTACTGTTTGCATAATGCTCATCTAATTACTTAGGGACCTGGTCCCTGATCATGCAATAATAAAGTGTTATATTTAGTAATCCGAATTATAATGAAATCCAACAATTTATCTTGTGTTTCAAATAAGAACTTAAGTTGCTTAGTGATCAAATGCAAAGTTTTAAATTTTGTCTTTTCAACAGCCTCTTGCTGAAAGAGTTAAACTCATACATGGCTACAATAAAGGCTAGACAGGTAGTACTTATAGGCAAAAGAGAAGAACAGGAAAAAGAAAAGCAAAATAGCAGAAGACAATAGAGCACCTCTATTGCAAATGCTTAAATGAGAAATCCAAATAAATATGCATCTGGGCTTAGATCGCTTTCAGACACAAGTCTAGGACTTCAGTGGTTTTATGGCTTCTCTTTGTTATACTCTTACTCTTGAAGAGTGGTATCACCAGTGAGTGGTGCCACTTTTTGCATAAAAAGAATTCTTGAAGAATCAGGTTTTGTCCTTTCATCAGCAAGGATTTGAAAAAAAATGATATTAAGATTTACAGTGTTTCTGTAGAGCTTCAGTCACCATTAAGCTGAACTGAAAACAAAGAGGCAAAGCACCTCTGAAAACATAGTCTTACAATACAGAACTGGAAGGAAATCTTAAAGTATCAAATTTCTTGGACATTTCTGACAGGTTTAGCCCATTATTTAAACACTAATAATGCAATATAAAAGGTAGAGGGGGGTTTTGCTGTTGTTTTTTTGGTTTTGCCTTTTTATTTATTTTTTTTTATGAAACTCCATTTATCTACTATTCTGAAACTTTTAAAACAACAGAGCAAACAAGTAGTGCCTCAAGACAGATTCCAAAGTAGTTTCCATTAGCTTAAATGGGATTTAGTGGAATTTAGAACTTAAAGTCAGACTATTTCATTAGTATGATACCATGGTGCTCTGAACCTGAATTTAAACTTGCAATTATGAAAGTCTTGTCCCAGGTACTGAGTGCGCATTTTAAGATATTTCTGTAAATTGAGAAAACACAAGATTAAGATAATTAGCCCATATATGTCTTTCTCACCAAGCAGCTAGGTTAAGCAATCTTTTAAGGTTTTGCCTACAGGAGAAATGTTTTGGGGTTTTTTCCTTTAACAAATTGTCAGATATTAGAATTTAGTTAACTGGAGAGTTACCAACAATTTTAGACCTTTTTGTCTCTACATCTTCTTAGTGTTAAACATTTAACTTAACTTTAAAGGAGAATTAGGAGGCAGTGATCTTGCAAGATTGAGATGTAGTCTAATTTCCACCATATGGTTTTTTTTGTTTTTATCACCATCTTTGGAACAAAAGGTAGAACTTCTTGTTTGGGTTTTTTTTTTTGAGAAGATTTAAATGGCTGACTTAAATCCCATAAGTTTTGTTATTTTTTCCCCTTACCTTTTTTTTTTTTTAAGTAGCTTTCACATATTCAACACTGCATAAAAGACCCATTTGTAATTATGCGTAACCTTTGTAAAGCCTCTGGGTAAAATCTACTCATTAATCTTTAACCTGACTAGCCGTGGGGTTGGTGGAATTGGTGCAGCCATGTGTTAGAGGCTCAGAGACCACAGACTAGTGGTACAAAAGGGATAATTAAGAGGTAGTATGAAAAGAAAGGGAACAAAACTAAAGGGACAGGATGAAATTATGGTACATACCAGGCAGTAGTAAGGACAAGGGAGAACAAATTCCTATAGACAAAAATCAAAAAATAAAGGGAGTGCCTTTTTCTAAACAAAACCAATTTAATATTTTCATTTCTTAGTCAAGACACCCTTCACTAAATTAGGTCTCAAACATTGTAGTAATCATACAGCACAGACAAAGGGTTAGTTTTTAATAGCATGCTCCTGTTTATCTTTTGTTTGTTTGTTTGTTTGAACAAACAAGCTATCTCACAGTAACTGTAAAAGGCACAAGTTAGAATATCTCAGTATGTCTCAGCAGTAAACAACATCTGGACAAGTGTCAGCCTGTAACTAAGGGAAAAATCCTGCCCCTGGCCATCACGCTGTGAAGAACACCTGGCTGCTGGGCAGCTGCTCTGTGCTGATCCCAGCTCTCTCTGGGCTCACAGTGTAGGTGATCATCAAGGGTCTGAGATGTGAGGCATTTTTGGGAACGGAGACAGGGCCAGGATTCAAACCACTAGCTCTGATGAGGCTTTATGGCTTTTCCAACACCGTGGTAGGGAATTATTTGAAATCATGAAAGCTATTCTCTTTACTGTTCATAAAGGACAAGGTCCTGTCATCTTTTTGACTGCGCTCTGAGGCGGGTGTCTAATTTTAAATTCATTAATTATTTCATTGAGTACAGGTTTCATTGAGTACAGGTCTCTCCATTTGATTAGACACTTGCCTTGTCACCTTTCTCAGTCTGATCTCCTCTGAACTGTCTCTAAAGTGGTGGCATTAAGTGGTGATTTTCCCCCAGTTCCCTGCAAATATCCTCATCCCTCTGTGGGATATTTAGACTTGGCTTCAGGGACTGTATTTCCTTTAAAGAAAATTTCATTTTATACTTCTGTAATCCTTCAGTGTGTTACTGAATAAAGTAAGATTGTCATGCATTCATAAGCTGATAACATTATAACCAATAAGTCCCGCACTGGGGAAGGATGGGGTAGGATAAAAAACACAAACATTATCAATTTCTGGGTTTTTATATCCACTTTCACAAGTGACGATTACTTTCCAGATAGGTAAAACTTTCTATCAGGAGGCTACATGAGAACCTCATTTTTTATCAAAAATAAAAATTTACTTTTAAAAGAGTTATTGCTGCTCTTTCTGTTTTCGTAAAAGTGAAGCAGAAGTTTAGAAGATGCTGCACAATTCTTCTGTGCCTCTGCCCCATCCATGAAAGGAAAAGTCACTGTGATGGACATGTAGTGATAGGACAAGGGGGAAAGGCTTTAAACTGACAGAAGGTAGGTTCAGATTGGATGTTAAGAAGAAATTCTTTAATGTGAGGGTGGTGAGGAACTGGAACAGGTTGGCCGAAGAAGTTGTGGATGCCCCATCCCTGGAAGTGTTTAAGGGCGGGCTGGATTGGGTCTCTGAACAACCTGGTTTAGTGGAAGTGTCCCTGCCTATTGCAGGGGCATTGGAACTGGATGATCTTTAGGATCCCTTTCAACCCAAACCATTCTATGGTTCTATGATTCCATGATCTCCAGCATACTGCTGGAGTTGTAGTTTTGACAGTCCTTGCTTTAGGAAGGTCATATGTTAGGTGAGGTAGAGGTCTATTAGGAACTAATCATATATCTGAATATGCATCCAGGTAAATTATAAACCTTTCAAAGTTAGTGTATTGTAGGAATTTTATTTTAAATTCACAATGAAGATAAAATACTTGCACTCTAAAGAGGAAAAATTGTTAAAGGGAATGTGTTTCCTCTGTACCTCTCTGTGTTTATATAGCTAATCATGTCAGTATGGGAATGTAGAAAAATTTGGAAAAAATAAAAGAAGGAAATAATCATAATGTTAAAAAGAATGTCTTTTAATTTTGCCTTTCTCAAGGGAAAATACTGTAATTGCAAATATAATTAAAACCTCTTCTAAAAAACACAACAGAAATGTGAATAAGCTGGTAGAAGAAGGCTTCACCAGTTTGGAAGGGATGGTGAGACACACAGCATGGAAATAGTCAACTTTGCACAAAGAGTACATAGAAAATCTAAAAAATCAGACACTACAGTTTGACAATGTTAACAAAAAAAAAAAAGGCTTAACATTTTGAATTAATTTCATTCTGCTTTAATTCTTGAAAGAGTCCTAGCTAACCATAGTAAGCAGACTGAGGACTAAATATTACCTCTTTTGTTAATGGTTGTAATAGTCCCTTTGTTTCTTAAATAAATATGTAAGTTTCTTTAAGGCCAGCTCCTAATATTTTGAAGATCCAGACCTGAAATGTGCCGTAATGAGGCACTCTTATTATGACAAAATTATGTGAAAAAGAAGAATTATAGGGAAAAAGTAAGATTTTGTACAGTAATTTTTTAAAATTTTGTTAAGGATGCAAACCTCATATAGTGAGAAGTATCTGATTCTTTTGGTTTTGAATGAACGCCAAAGTTTGTTGAAAGAAGTTGCCTTAGTTACCTAGCTAAACCAGAATGAAACCTATTTAACAATATAGAGAATCATGCCTTGGGTTTTGAAAAGATCAGTGTAAATATGAATAACCCTTCTTCTCCTTTCTTCGCTTAACCCAGCACTTTTCATTCCTTAATGAGATAGTGTACATGTGTAGGCCCTACTTGTGGGATTTGCTTATCTTTCTCAGTCCTTCAGGGCTCCCAAGAGGAACTAAATAAAAACTAATCAAACAAATTCTTACTAAATTTAACAAATAGCTAGGAAGCCAGAATAATGGATGCAACCAACATGTGAACTTCAGACATAACTGTAAGACAATTATGGGAAAGAAAAGTAGGTCAGAAAAAATAAGGCAGAAAATGCTGTGTTTTTAATGCTGTATTTATTAGCTGTCTGGGTCAGCTACTTTATCTCTTTCTAATCATCTGTGTAAATAAGACTAGCAATGTCATATTCTTTCATTCCTGTGCTACACTGACAATTTTCATTGCTTAATGAGATCGAATGTTTCTGAGTTCTACATATGTATACTCATTCTCTTCAACCCTTCGGGGCATCTTCCTTCCCATGATGAAAAAAATCGTCAAAGAATAATAAACAGTTTGTAGTGAATTCAGCAAATAAATAGGATATGCACGCAGTGCTTTAAATTTTCAGTTGTAATAAAATTATACTTGAAACATGCAGCATAAATCTCTGCTTGAGGTACAGAGTGTTACAAATCAGTGCACTGGTCATTTACCCTGGAGTCTACAGTGCTAGCTGCTGTTGGATACAGAATATTTGATTTAATAAATGTTTCTTTATTAACACAGTGATTAAATACTGTGTTACCTTAAACAGGAGTAGTATTTTTATCATTATAAACAATTGTTTATATTTATAAGTGGTTATATAATAAATGATTATATTAATAAAAGCTTACAGTGAAGACTTTTAAAATGGAAAATATGAAGCAAAATGTGACAGTACTCACCTCTGGGCTTTTCCCACTTCCGTGAAAAGCAGTTTACACATAACTTCCTTATAACTTATGTTATTGCCTTCCTCAAAGTTGTTCTCCCACAGATAGAGTAGCTCCTTGGATTCCTAATCCAAAGAACTAAAAAAACCATAAAATATCATCCTAAACCAAGAATCTTTTCAAGACTCTGGGGTAACATTCCCAGAACAAGTTAAGGCCAAGGCAACACTTTATTTCCTTGGGGTGGAAGGGAAACAGAAGTGGAAATATTAAGACTCAGAGGCAGACTAAAGTGTCACAGAATCCAGTCAAAAATCCAGGAGCAGCATTACTGGGACAACACAGAGTTGAGTATTCCCACATGGATAGGCATAATCTTTAAGACAAAGGAGGTTTGAGCAAATTTGCAAAGAACTCATGTCCAAAGACATGAATATCAGCATTATGGGGATGCTGATATTATCATGAGAATGTTGATACTGAGGATAAAGAGACGAGTTCTTAATCTAGCAGAGTAAACCTTGCAAATCGCAGAAAATGTGAAAAATAGATTAATCTTTTTATTTCCAAATATTAATTCCTGGAAAATATCTGTTACTTTCTCAAATACATTTGGGGCACTTTTCCAAGGAGCAAATACCTCCTACCTTTGTGTTACCCGTTGTAACCTTCATACTGTAACATTTTTCAATTTCTTGAATGCTGTCATCAAAGGCTGGCTGGTGAATTTGACATCTGTCTGGAACATGAATGTCTTTTTGCTGTCCTTAGTCTACATTTTTAATTCATTTTCAATCATTTTTTATTCACATGGATTAGTTAAATACATAAAAAGAGAATGATTTCTCTCTGATGATCCTAATTAAGTTAATGCATATTTCATTAACACATTTTATATGTACCTTTTAAACTGGTTTTACCACTCACATGCTTAATGACTATGACTCCTAGATCTTGACCCAAGTTCTACTCTGGATTTGCCTCCCTCTGCTTGGTTTAGCAAGGTGATGCAGAATTCTGACATCTTCTTGTTAGATTGCTGCCAATTTCATCTTTACAAGTCCATGTGTGATCTACTGTCCTGCTCTGTGACTGCTTTCACCCCTCTTTCTTCTGTCTCTGTCACCTTCATCATCACACTCTCGATCACTAAGCTCCATAAATAACCCATTTATTCTCTTTAAGACTTCTTTCTCTGTGGATTTGTACAGGTGCACTACTTCCAAAGGTCTCTGTTTTCATCATTCACCGCATTTTCAGACTATGGATTCTATCATTTCTCCCTGTAGGAATTGAAGAGTTGCATATCTAAGGCAGTGTCCTAGTCACCCTAAGGACTTTTTATAACCATGGAGACAAAAAGGCATACGCAGAAATTGACTCACTTCTATCTTAAATGTCTATTTTAGTTTTAGATTACTTAACCACAAGTAGCACCTATTCCTCTCCATATACTTACAGGGAGTATTAAGTGATCTGTTCAGACTTGGAACTCTCAAATTTCCAGATATAGAGCACAGGACTCCTACATCTATGCCTTGGAATGGACGAGACTTGTTCCAATGGTTCAAAACAGCTAATGCTGGATTTGACCTACATTCCTGAATTAGACCTGACCCTTCACAGCATTAAAATTGCTGTGGTGTGAAATAGCACTGCTTAGAGCAAGCAGAAGTGCTTTCACGTGGAGGAGCTATGAAACGCAAGGTAGACGATAAGTGACAAAGTTAAAAGGGTTCTTTATGGTTGTACCAAGAGGGGGAATTGTGGGGAATAACAAAAGGTGAAAGGCTCTTAGGTGTGAGAAATAAAAGCAGGTTTCAGAGAACAAAGTCAGAAAGAAGTTAGAATTCAGCTTTGCCTGGGAAAACTAGAAGATACAATTATAAACAACAAGGACACTAAAAGACAATGATTAGTTCTTAGACTTGGCCTAGATGGATGTTGAAGTTGCAAAAAGTATACTTATCTAGATAGACAGGTTTAAGCTTAACAATGGGATATTGTATGTTATTATATAAGGCATAACAAGTGACAATTGTGTACAATAGATGTACATGCTTTATTTAGGATCGGTTAAGACAGATGTCTGTAACTTTTGGAAACACACTGTTGGCCAAGAAGCTTTTAAGAATGCTTTGCCACCAGGAAATCTTTGGATATTTCTTGGACTGTGTGAGCTCTGTACCAACTTTGTCTCAACTCTGAATATGAGACTGATAATATAATAAAAAGCTCCTGAAACACTTGTTCAAACTCCCTGTCGTGTTGCTGTTGATACATAAGCATATTGGAATTTTGCTCACTAAATTGCTGGCCAACTTTATCCACTGCTATACTGCTAGAAGTTATGAGAAATATGTTTGTTCCGAGTTAGAAATATTGTTTCTGTCCCACCTCAGCGCAACAATCCCTTTTCTGTAACTATGGGATGATCTTTTTTGCTGTTAGATTTCTTTCTAAAGTGCACCCTCTTATTTTGACTCCTTGACCTTAGATGAGCCAGAATTATGTGTTTCCATGGCTGGCGTGATGACATGAGTTCAGATAGGTGGAAGACATACCCAGTCAATAATACCTTTCATCCCCTGGGCTTATCCTGGGCCGTTGATACCTGGGCAGCTATGATTTGTCAGAGCAGACTCTGTGTGGTTGAAAACAGGCAATTTGTTTTGCTATTTTGCCGTGATAAATTAAAGCAAGATATAATGCGTATTAATATTAACATAACCTATTAAAATTATAGGCCGTTCTGGGCAGTTGGGAGGCCAGGGATGTGGAGCGAAAACTGGCAGAACTACCTGGTTCAAGGAACCCTGATACAAAGTCCTGCTGGAGGTCACTCACTGGCATTGTATCCCAGGGCAGAGTACCAATTCTGATACTGTTTAACACCTTCATTAATGACCTGTTTGATGGGATCAAGTATGCTGCCAGCAAGTTTGCAGAGGACACAAAGCTGGGAGGAGCGGTTGATAGACAATATGCTTGTACTGTTGTTCAAAGGGACTTGCGTTGAAGGAATGGGCAGATGGGAATCTTATGCAGTTCAGCAGCCCTGCGTGGGGGTAGGAAAATCTCTATGAACCAATACATGCTGTGGGCCCACAGCCTGGAGAGCACTTTTGCAGGATAGGGCCTGGGGGTCCTGGTGAGCAACAGGCTGCCCATGAGCCAACACTGTCAAAGCAAAGAGATGCCTTAGGAGTGCTGCCAGCAGACCAAAGGTGTTGAGTCTTCCCCTCTACTCAGCACAGGTGAGACACATGTGGAGTGACTGGTCCAGTTTGGGGCTACCCTGTACAAGAGAGATATGGATATACTGTGGAAAATCTAGGGAAGGGCTACTGAGGTGACAGGGACTGAAGCCTCTGTCATATGAGGAGAGGCTGAGAGGGCTAAGACTGAGTAGCCTGGAGATAAGAAAGCTAGGGCGATCTTATCAAAATGAATAAACACAAAATGTGAGGGAAAGAAGAAGACATAGCCAGACTTTAGTAAGTGGCACACAGTGACAGGGCAAGAGGCAATGATCATAAATCAAAACACATGAAGAGAAATGGACATATGATTTACAGCTGTTATTAATGATGTGGAAATAGATCTTTTGAGTTGTGCATGTCTTATTCAGAACATGTTACATGTGTAGATGGGTAAGTGGTAGCCTGCACAAAAATCTGTCAAATTTGTTTCTAGTGAAGCAGAATTGCCTATTTTACTGAGTTTGCTTTTTATATATAAGATTGGAGCACAAAATTTGGCATCATGACATGCACAGATGCATGGCTGCTACTGTTAACAAACACAGCCTAAAAAAGAGAAGACAGGAGACTTAACAGACTCCTTACAAGGATGGATGCTTCCTCCCAAGGATTGAAGAGAGGAAGGAAGAAGAGGCTCTGATCTCTTCTCTCTGGTGGCCAGTGACAGATCAGAGGGAATGGCCAAGGGTATGGACTGAAGCTGTGTCAGGGGAGGTTTAGGTAGGATATTAGGAAAAGGCTCTTCACACAGAAGGTGGTTGAGCACTGGAGCAGGCTCCCCAGGGAAGTGGTGTCAGAGTCTGAAAATAGTTCATGCCTCAAACATTGATATAAAATTTGCTCTCTGTAAAGAAGCTATAACCAAATAAGCCTCCCTGAAGAGTGGAACTTTGGACTGAAAATCAAACTGCTGATTAGATAAAGGGAAACCCATTGCTCAGTCATCTCAGGCTGAGGGAAAGGTACCCATCCACAAAAGGCCAAAGCCACCAGCTGCAATCATCCCGGGCTGAGTTTGGGGTGGGGGAGAGCACAGCTCACAGAAACCAGGGTTACACAGACTCCCCCCAGCCGAGGGGGAGGAGGAGGTTTTGGGTGCGTGGTGCAACCTCTGGTGAGAGGCAGTAAACACCCATCCTCCATCACACAAACTGGCCCAGCTGTGGAACCCCCAACCCCACAGGGCACATCCTTGGGACTTTCCCATGAGAGGCTTGGTCCCACAGGACTGCATGGGATGCAACAGACCCAGAGTCTGCTGTGAGAGGCTGCATCCCTCAGCTCCAGGGGGACATGCCAGAACATCCCTACCCAGCCTGAGCAGATAAAGCCATGGAATTCTGTGCCCTTTGGGGGGACCTTCACCACTGGGAAGACCAGCTGGAGAGGATCAATGGAACATCTCAGGATCCATGGAGTGGTGATATTTTCCTTATTCTGTCCCTGTCACTCTTTCTGTCCCCCCCATCTATTTTCTACTTCCTTCTTTCTTTCTCTCTCTCTCTCTCTCTCTCTCTCTCATATTTACCATAAAATAAAACCCTTACTATTGTCACTGGCATATGGTCCTGTTTGCACTTTAATTCAGGCAGAGGCATTTCTAAGAACCTTAAAACTGGATAATAACAACTGGTTACATCATCAAGCCTGAAAGAGTTCAAGAAACACTTGAATAATACTCTCAGGCACATGGTGTAATTTTTGGGGTTGTTCTGTGCAGGGCTAGGAGATGGACTAAATTGTCCTATTGGCTCCCTTCTAACTCAGGATACCCTGTGATTCTATGGTTCTCAGCTCTGGCGCAGGAGTTATTTTACTGGAACACTGGTTGGTATGTCAGTGCTTAAGATCACCTAAGGACTGGATTTTGCTATAATCTTGAATTTATTATACCCCACCCCATTTTACTTGTAGTACAGATATAGATACAATAATGAAAACAGTCCTTTCTGGAGTAATTCACACAGTCTGTTGAAAAATCATTTATCACAAGCTTGATGTTTATAATTAATCATGACCAAAAGAAAATAAATGCTTAAGTGCAAGGTCGCATTGAAATTGGATCTGTACATACTACTTGCCTGTGATTTAATGTCTCTGGCCCTACAACCCTCACCTTCCCTCTGTATGATCTCTGACTACTTTCACTGTTTCACAAATTAGATCCTGACTCCTTGGCTGACTTTTTTCCTGTCCTTGGACAGTGTCAGTGTTTGGTGCTACTGAGTACCATTGTTCTGCAAATGAATAGAAATGAGAATATCAGATAGATATAGACCAGGGTGTGCATCTGAACAGTTCAGATTCTGTCTGGGAGAGGGTTCATGAGCTTTGTCTTTCTTTATGCTCTTTCGGCCTAATCTATTAATCTTTATTCATGTCCACAGTGGGTTTACCTGTGCAAGAATTTTGTTGGAGCATACAAAGTTATAAGTGATTTAAGAGGATCTGTTGCTAGACAACAGTTTTATGTTATTTAGATGTGAAATGCAATTAAATTAGGATGTATTTTGAATCTTAATGCTTAAATCTGAACTTTGAATCTTCGGTTCTCATTTTTTCTGATGGTAGGTGGTTAGACAAAACAGGATTTTCCCTTCTCATCCATCAAATTGACCTTCTTTCTAATTAATGAGAGTGTGAGAATCTACAGAACTTGTGACTCATGGGGATATTTCATTTATTGTTGTATATAAAAGCATTCACAACACTAAAGCGTCATTCCAGATGAACTTAGGTGAATGTTTGGCAGAAAAATTCCTCCTAAATAAGCAGACCAGAACATTACCATTAAATAACATCTCCTCTTCAACTCTTCTCTATGACCTCATACCTCATTACATTTTAAAGACTTTGTGTTGCTGGATTTGATTGAGCACAGTACAGAGGCCACATTCATCCTGTGTACTTCACATATGTAACCAAGACAATAAAGTCAAGAGTGTCGTCTTTTGCTCTGTCTGTGGGCAACAGAGACAGGCACTTCTAGAAGACTATCCAGACCTCAGGTATACTAAATCACACTCTGGAATGGCCTGTTCTCTTTATATAATAGAAATTAAGGTTAGGATGATGGTGAAATGCCTGCTTCAGCTTTACATGCATGCCACAAGAGCTGCATGTTTAATAAATTGGTGGAACTCATCCTTGGATCCTTTTAAAACCCCACATGTTGTGTAGTTGCAGGTGTTGGGAACAGATGTACATTGTCCATCAGTTACAGATGTTGGGAACAGATGTGCATTGTCCATCATTGTCAATAATGTTGACTGCCAGGTGGAGCACGCCACACTGCCCTAATGGAGATAATGCATCGTAATGTGACAATAGCTAGCCACGAATGAACAGTTCCTGCAGCTGTTTATACCTTCTTATGGTATAGTTTTTTTGCAATTCCTTGTGTAAAAGTGCTTCATCTTATGAAATCAATATGTGCAAAGCCCCCCAAATATGTGGTTCAAAGTCTCACTTGCAGCTCTTTATTATAATCTTTGGTGACTTTAGCTCTCAGGTCTTTCCTCTTGTTGATTTGCTTCTCCATATCTTCTACAGCTAGCTCTATTCTACATTAGCTATATTCAACATCTACTTCGAATCTGTGATCTAGACAGGCAGAATTCTGGCTATCACAGGGCTTCCTCTTGCCATATTTTATTCACTGGGTTCTGTTTAGAAAGGTGTGGGATATTTTGGTTTTGTTTTGTTATATTTTGCTCGTTTGTTTTAAATATTGAGTCAAATATGGAAGTTATATTGGTTGGGATATATATATTTATTCATTTATTATCTGAGAACAGCCTGTTCTACAAAATGCAGGATGTCTGAATAGGTATTGAGAAATCCTTCTTATCTTCATCCTTCAATTCTGCTTTTTATTTTTCTTTTTTAAAAAAATGAGTACAGGACTTGAGATATGCTTTTAAAAACCATCATCCTGTTGGGAGAAAATATTGGTGCTCTAGTAGGTAGGGGCAGAGAGAGATATTTTTTGCTGCTATTTATTGCAAAAGTCATCAGAGGTCAACATTCATCATACATGTAGGAACAAATGGTGTCATTTACCATATGTTTACACTCCTGAGTTCAGGTAAGTGCAAGAACCTTTGTTCATGCTCTGAGTTGCAAGTAAAAAAAACCCCTTTGAACTCTGGTTTTCTGGCTGATTTAGTAAATCTAGCCTCTCCAAAGGACTTATTGTAACAAGGTTATATGGCTTCCAAACTGAGGCTGAGGTTAGAAGAGTGACATGCGGTCATAAGCATCTGAGTTAGCAGAGTCCTTAGGTACCACTAGTTATGTCATATGCTGAATTTTTGACACTACATACAAGAGTCTTGTATTCTTGATACGGTAGCACAATTTATCAAATAGCTATAGAAGGAAGGAAGGAAGGAAGGAAGGAAGGAAGGAAGGAAGGAAGGAAGGAAGGAAGGAAGGAAGGAAGGAAGGAAGGAAGGAAGGAAGGAAGGGAAAGAAAGAGAAAGAAAGAAAGAAAGAAAGAAAGAAAGAAAGAAAGAAAGAAAGAAAGAAAGAAAGAAAGAAAGAAAGAAAGAAAGAAAGAAAGAAAGAAAGAAAGAGAAAGAAAGAAAGGGAAAGAGAAGGAAAGAAAGAAAAAAGGAAGGGAGAAAGGAAGAAAGGGAGAGAGAAAGGAAGAAAGAGGATTATACAGAGTAATATTAATATAGATAATTAAAGATTTATACACATGAGGGGCATGCATATCCCACATTTCAATCCTATAAAACACTGATATTTTTGTGATATAGAAAAAACTCCATGAAATCTGTCCCATAATCAACACAAAACCTTTTGGCACTCACCTCTGAAGCAACTGCTTCTAGAGGCTGGAAAAGATCGACTAGTTTAAACTAAAGTGTCATTCTCATGTTTTACAGAAGGTTTTAAGAGCAACTATGGTATTTCAACTGTTGTAACAAAAGTGACAAATAATAAAACGAGACAGTTGTTCTCAAAAAACCTTTTAATGTTTCTAGCTTTCTCCTTGACAGTCAAACCTAAGTGGGAAAAGCCCCCATCAGGTAGCAGGTGCTCACAGAAGGATGTGGGTGCACAAAGCAGTGGGTGGTGCTGATACTCTTTTCAGTTAATTGGAGGGAATGCAACCTGTTAAACTTTTCATAAAATGATACTTTGACTTGGCATTCTTCCCTTCTTTCAATCATGTTAAATGATCTTTAGTTAGGTGGGGCCCACAGCCATGATGAATCAGTCGCCACATAATTTCCAAAGTACAGCACATAGAATATTTTTTTGTTGGAGTTAGACACAAATAATTTATTTCTTGTGCATGGTTAAATGGCAGTTGGTGTTTTAATTCTGGTTATATACAGTTTGTAACGTGGCTAGCATGTTTGTCAGAAAAATCAAAAGACAGTTTAGCTTAACCATTTCTATAATTACAGTGTGGACTTTTCCAAAGAAAGAGAAGTAAGTGTTTCAACAAAGAAAGAGAAATGTTTAAAATTATGGATAACAGCAAATACTTCCATAAGAAAGTACTGCCAGGGTAGAGTCGGGCATCAAAGTTTTCTTGCCTCATACCTCTTTGTGGCTCAGTACTATAATCTTCCCCACAAACTTTTCTACTCTTATTACCTTTAAAGGAACACAACCAGTGGATTTAAAAGGTAGCTCATGCTGCCACAGACCTTGACCCACTAAATTTTGAAAACTTGGGGGTGTACTTCAGGGGTGGTCCAGCTAAGATCATAGAATCCTGAAGTTTCTTCACCTGTGATGTCCTGGCTTTAGTGGTGATTAAATGCATTGTTCAAACTGACTTCAGGTTATACCACTTAGAAGTCATGCACACTGGTTTTAGACTAATAAAGTAGTCCTAAATATGAAGCTCAGAATTATTAGTTATTTATAAGGGATCTAGAAGAAGTACCTAAGTTAAACCAGTTTGCTTCATTGCATGTCACCAAAGAATATCTGAGGTCTTTGATAGCTGAAAGTCTCCATTCACTCTGAGGGTAACCTGCACACTTGTACTAATTTAAAAATCTGTTCTGAAGGTCTAAAACTGAGTGATTTTAATGTCCTTCATTGTCCCTGGAAATATATTTTCATTAAAAATTGCATCTAAATTAGAAATACAGAAAATATAGATTGATTCTAACTATCCACATGATTTATTTTCTGTGCATTCTTAATTTTTGGGACAAAACATTAGTAAATGTTATAAACTGAAACTTGATGGAAAGACAGAGAACTCTAAAAAAACAGGTGAAAACTCATTGCAGTATTTCCTTAAAAATTGTCTACTGCTTGTTAATAAAACGAATAGTTAACATTTATAATAATTTAAATAATAAAATTCTCCCTCTTATGTTGCCTAAGTCACTAAGCTGAAAGGTGCTGTAAGAGACTTAATTTCATATCTTATGAAAGCTTACACTAAAAGAAAATGAAAATCATGTGTAATTATTCCTAAATATTCCTATTGATTACAGTACACCTGCAAGTTATGTGTTAAGAGTTGTAAGATTTTTGATGTTTTGCATTAGTCAGGAAGCATTTGAAGTTTGGTTTGAATTTCCATCTCACAAAGCTCTTAAAAAGAAGGGAAGAATCACTGGAATACCATAGTGCACAAGATTGAATATGTAGGGCAGTACAAGCATAAGTACAAGCATCTGCCTCAGAGAACAACATTCAACAATATTTCGGGAGAACTTCTAGTCACATTGTATGCTCCCATTTGGCATGAACAACTGAAAACTAGTGGCAGGTCATAGCTAAATATCTTGTGGACATGTTTGCCAAATATGGTTCATTTCAGAAAATTAGTGACATAAGATTGATGCTTTGATAGAGAGTCATTATACCATGTACTCCCAACTGGGACTTCAGTTTTCAATTTTCAGTGTGTTTTCACTAAGGACATCAATTTTTTTTAAACATCTTTGTTGCTGGATAATAAAATAAGTATACAAGGAAGTACCAGCCAAGACTTTTAAGTTAGTCCTTAGTCCATATATTTTGTATATTAAAGCAGGTGATTTCGAAATAGCTGTTAATCCACAAATTTACTACTAATTATCACGTTGAGAAACTCAACAGAAAAATACACTAAGGAAGACAGATTATGAAGAAAGAGTGGAAAATAAGAGGGTGGGTACCACTGGCCAGACACTTTGCAAAATGTTGCAATATCTATCTGCAAGCAAATGAATTAGGTAAACACTTCGGATGTTCAGGATTTTCTTAGAGAGGTCCAAGGGAACATAACTAAAAACAACTGAATAAAAATTAACCAAGAAAAATACAGACTTTACATCAATAAAACTTCCTGTGAGGTCTATTTGTCCATAATAATCTCCCAGAGGAAGTACTGGGAGCCCACCCTGTGAATAATTTAATAATGTACTGGATAAAGCGCTCGAGAATACTCTGTAGGAAACACTCATGCACTGACTTATTACAACTTCTAGATGGATGAACTACATGCCTACATTGCACAGAGTTCTCACAGATTTGAGGGCCAGGCTGCTCAGTATGTAACAGGACTACTATGGTCTAGAAGGCTACATCAACTTTTCACCCTGCAACAAAAGTCTCTCTGGGTCTCAACATGCACTCACCTGATGTTTTCCCCTTCAGTATAGTACACAGAAAGAGAAATATTATCCTCAAAGTTATTGCTTTTTATTTTTTTCTCTTGATGCCTACAATGTTAGATTGGTGAAATGTATTGTGGTGTCAGGTTATTCGTATTGTTAGTATTTTTTCAATTCCGCATCAACTCCAATGCTTAATCCTCCAAAGTTCAGTAAAATTCAGGAAAAAAAATATTTAAAGGACTTTAAAAAAAACTTTTTGTAAAATTCCAAGTTATTCCATAGATTTACTGAGGCAAAATTACCCTTATTTTTAATATTGCCAGCTCTATGATTCTATTGTGAAAATTTCCATTTTGCATGTTACTGTCCCATGGGATTTATCTTTATCATTGTACCAAAAAGATATAGAATAAGTGTGGTTTCTACCCATTGTTTTCTATAGGATTACATATATATAAAGTTATTTTAATTGCTAATGTCTATTACCAAAGATATGTTTGGACATGGTCTAATTTAAACCGTACGCACACTTCTAAAATTCAGTCCTAGTCAGTCTTTTAGTAGAAATAAAAGTGCAGTGTATCCCACTTTCAAATAAAGAGTTTCAGTAAAACAATTTTGCAGTGCTAGGGAGAAACAAGATTTTTTGGCCTGCCAGAGAGTTGTGCATTTTCTAGACTAGCATGACCACTGGGGACCACATCAAGGATGTGTTCAATGTCCTCTGCTCCAGCAGTCCCAGACTGAAAAGACATGATTTTATGTAGTCTCAAGGAACAGTGACTGCTATGGCTGGGAGGTCAGGCCTTCCAAGCAAAACAAGCAAACTGGAGCATCACAAAAGCATATTTGCAATTCTAGTTTTGGAATACTTTTGGGAAGGAGTTTAATCACAATAAGAAGTATGTCTTCCATCTTGTAAAAGAAATAGCTAAATTGTAGAGGGTACATCCAAAACCCCCAATGCAATTTAGTTCTTTGGTATAGTATTATCTGTGAGGAGATTGACCTACATCCTTTTCAGCTATTAAAGAAAATTCTATCATTTTTGTATGGGCTGTTTTCTCTGAGTGTACATTGCAAACAGAAGTAACAGGGATTACAGAAAAATGGAGACTGCGTTTTCTTTCTAGGACATGGCAAGAGGTCTTCTGTTCACTACATAATCATAGACTTGCTCAGTGGTATTCAATAGGTCTTCTTGCTCTGTTTGCTCTATTTTTCCCATCCTTTAAATGAAGTTGTTACTTCAGAGAGCTGTGTTGTCATTTAACCTTGGTGTGTCGCTCACCCCTCAGGGTCACTTGCTCACTCCCCACAAATGGGGATGGGGAGAGAATCAGAACAGCAAAATCATGAAAACCTGTGAGTTGAGATAAAAATCGTTTAATAGGTAAAGCAATGATGTGTGCAGAAACAAAGCAAAGTAAGGAATTCATTCACCACTTCCCATGGGCAGGTATGTGCTTTTCCATCTCAAGCATAGCCAGGCTCCATTAGGTTCACATGCAACAATCTGGGAAGAGAAATGTTATCACTACAAATTTCTCCCCCTTTTTTCTTCTTTCCTGCAGCTTTCCTTACTGAACATGATGTCATATGATCTGGAATGTCCCTTTGGTCAGCTGGGGTCAGCTGTCCTGATTGGGTCCCCTCCCAACTTCTTGTGCACTCCTGGCCTCCCCACTGTCAGGGAAGGTGGAGAAACCACAAAGACCTTGATGCTGTATAAGCAATGCTCAGTGATAACTAAAACATCCCTGTGTTAACAACACTGTTTTCAACACAAATCAAAAAACCAGCATGACATAAGCTTCCATGAAGAAAATGAGCTTTTTCCAAGTCAAAATATTACGGTGTTACATACTGGAACAGTTGTGAAATACAGTGATGTTACAGTAAGGGTAACTTTAGGAAGAGACGAAGTTTTTCTCAAACTCTATGAAAATCACAGGAGTTAATCCTTCCAGAAAATACTCTATAAAAATCATGCTTCATTTTTTTAACCTTCTTCTTGTCCTACAAACTGGTACTAATTTTGCTTAGATTTTATTATTATCTTCAGGTGAATTTGTAGCATATTCAGAATATTCAGTAAAACATCAAAAATTTTCTCCAAGAAGGGTGATTTCTTTGTTTTTTTCAGAGCTTGGCAAAACCAGTAAATTTCAGTACATTCTATCAAGTACTTACAAATTTGGAAGTTCAATGATATTTCCACTCATGTTTAATTTTGTATTTTACAGAAAAATAGAGCACAAAGTGGAATGATATGAACAAAAGTAAAACTGCTTATGTTTTAAAAAACTTTCTCTTTTTTACTGAAGCAGTTCTTGGATTTATTTCCTTGGTAGATTAAAAAAGTTTTAGAAACTGAGATAGGCATTTCTTTGCCCTAGTTTTTTAAGTGTCCTCTAATGGTTACAGATTTACTTGTAAAACTCCTTCATGATACGGGAAGAAAAGTCTGTTTCTATGAGCAAGAGTTTGCAGGGTCAAGGCTTATAGTTATACTGGAATACTCAGGCAGAACTAAATAACAAAGAATAAAGTGAAAAACAACAGTAAATTAAAATAAAGCTGGAATACACTCAATTAGCTAAATTACTATTGATATCTGTCATTATAAAGTACCCAGGGCTGTATAATTTTCTTCTAATCCCCTAAATGCGCAACTAAGCAAGTAAGAGAACATATATTCTTACAACCCCCAGTGGAGACATTGAGATTATGCATGCTCTCACTAATTTAAAGAGGGACTTTCACACTGGGATACATTTTAAAAAGAGAACATTTAAATAAAAAGCAATTTAGTCTGCCTGTAATTGTGTTCCCCTTGCTGTTATTGCTAATTATTGAAGATATTTGTGCTTGAATGTGTGAACTTGTTTTTTTTAAATTTGAACAACTCTGTTTCTACTTTCTCTCAATCCTGCTGAAATCACAGGGACAGTCTTTCTTTCATGTTTTGGTTTATCTGTGTCAGTGTAGCAGAGTGACCTTGTCTGGACATCAGTTACCCACAAAATCCACTCTATCACGCCCTCCTCAGCTGTACAGGGAAGAGATAATGTAACAGAAAGGTTTATGGGTCAAGATAAGGACAGGGAGAAATCCCTCACTACTTACTGTCATGGTAAAAACAGACCTGGCTTGGAGAAAATTAATTTATTTTGCTATCAATCAGAGTAGGATAATGAAAAATAACCTCAAATCTTAAAACACCTTCTCCCACCCCTCTCTTCTTCCTAGGCTCAGCTTCACCCATGAATTGTCTACCTCATCCCCTCAGTGGTACAGAGAGATGGGGAATGGCTTCTGTGATCAGTTCACACTGTCTCTGCTCCCCCTTCCTCCTCAGTGACAGGGCTTCTCACACTCTTCCTCCACTCCAACATGGGGGATGGTCTTCTGCAAACTGTCTCAATGAGAGCCCTTCCCATGGGGTGTTGTCCTTCAGGAATAAGCTGCTCCTGCCTGGATTCTGGACAGGAGTCACAAGTCCTGCCAACAAACTTGCTCCAGATTCAGCTTCTCTCCCCACAGGACCCAAACCCTTCCAGGGTACTGCTCCAGCTCAGACTCCCACGGAGTCACAGCCTCTTTCAGGTATCCACCTGCTCCAGGGTGGAGCCCTTCACAGGCTGCAGATGCATCTCTGCTCCACCTGGACCACCACAGGCTGCATGGGCACCCCCTGCCTCACCATGGTCTGCGCCACAGGCTGCACGGGAATCTGAGCTTCGGCCCCTGGAGCACCTCCTCTCCCTCACTTCCTTACCTTAATGTCTGCAGGGCTGTTTCTCTCACATATTCTCACTTCTCTCTCCAGTTTCTGCTACAGTTTTTTTTCTCTTCCTTCTTTGATGTGCTGTTCCAGAGACACTGCCACTCTTTCTGAAGGGCATGGCCTTGGCCAGGGGCACAACTTCCTTGGAACTGGCCAGCATTGTCTCTGTCAGACATGGGGGAAGCTTATGGGAACTTCTCACAGAATCCACCCCCGTAGCTCCCTTGCTACCAAAGCCTTGCCACACAAACACAATACAGCCAGACCAGAAGCAATGTCAGCACACTTAAATGGAATGAGTCAAATGAATGTTTGAATCTGAAGCCATCCTAGACTCAGCCATATTCAAAGTAGAAATAAGATAAATCAAAAATTTGAACAATAAAAGTGATGAACTCCCCCCAAAAATTCCTCTGAGAATTAGTGAATCCTTCTCTTTCTTTTTACCCTCATAAAATTACTGGATGCTTTTTAGATGTCTCTCTATTAACTCAAGCTACATACGTGCTATTGGAATCAACAGAGAGGTGAAGTGATTATTTTTAATGTACAGTTAGCTAATTATCTATTGTCCATTAGAACAGGTTGGAATAAACTTTGACCTTACCATAGTGGAACTGAAAAGTGATGAGAAGTACATTAAAAATTATTATACTGAGAAACATTCATCCTTGTTTCATTCTATAACTTGTGTCTAATAAAAAAATACAATGCCTTTTCTCCCTACAGACCAGAACAGCACAAAGAAAGACCTTGTGATGAATGTAGCCCTGTGATAAGAGTGTGGGTTTGTTAACATTCTCATCCAGACCATAGAAAGGCTTTTTCATTTTTTTTATTATAATGTGAAGTGTGAATTTTGAGCATGGTGGGCAACTGGTGACTCCTCTGCAGTTCAAGAAGAATTCCCATGCTGGGGATTCATCACATAGCAGTCTACAGAGAGGTGTTGGCTCAAAGCTTCTGAGTGAATCAAAGCCCCAGCTGTGGGAGAGTGTGGGGTCCTCAGACATATCAGGCCAAAGTTACCAGGTTACCCCTGTCCCCTGGCATGTGCTGGTCCAGTGAAAGAAGTCTTTGCAATTCTTTGATTTTGAATTACTGATAGAGTTCCCTTATTACTATTCTGAAACGTGGTATGGATCTTATATTTTTTCAGCCATATGAAGGTTTTCGAATGTGGTTAATATGATCAGAGAGCCTGGCTGTCCTCCAAATTAATATATCTGACAGCTGAATTTCAGAGAGCATATTTTTAATAAAATATCCCAAATATTTCCTAACTGAGTTACCAGATATAGCAGTATGCTAGCATGCTTTTAAAGACACAGGCACTCTGCTTTTCAGGCAATTACATTGTCTTTTAATAAATTTAATTGTTTATCCTGATATATTATATGCATACTTAAATGTTACACATCTGAACCCTGTCTCAATACATCTTTGCTAAAAATAATAATTTAGTAAATCACCACATTTAAGTAAAGACACCTCATCTGGCTTTAGTTTTCTGCTACATTAGCCTCAGATCTGGCCCTTAGATTATTTCTTAATACTGCAGCTATTTTATACTTCTGGTTATGTGGCTTAGCAATTACACAAACAAGGTAAATAAACAAGAATTAGTGAATGTGAAATGAAAAAAATATATGGTAGTAGATTAGAAATGGTCTGGAAACATTGGTTTTAGTACAAATCAGAAGTAAACTGGATAATTCCTTGCTATATTTGGAAGTTCAGCCCAGAAATGCTAGATATAGATGCACTTAGACCATAATTTTCTGGCACTGAAGATAACTGGCAAGGAACAGCAGCTAGTATTTGCACTACACTCCTGTAGCCTCCAAGACAGAATAACTGCATCCAAACCACCTATTGGGAATGGTCTAGCTTTGGAATGGTTAGCTTGTGCCTAACTCCCAAATTGTGCCTGGGAATTTTTTGAAAGTGCTCTAATTGGTACAAGCCAAAACTGTGCTAGCAACTGTTATAACAGCTTAGCAGATGATCTAGTTCCAGTTTGGGAATATTTCCTGGCTCTGTTTAGTTTCAAACCACTGACATAGCCTAGAGATGCTGAAAACATAAATAGTTAAAAAAAAAAAATCCAACAAATAGTAAAAAAAATACAAAGATATAAATTAAGTAAAGAGTACATATTATATACAAATCCAGGAAGGAATTATTTTTAAGCCACAAAGGGATGAAGACCAGAAGGATATCACTAAATGCTTACTGTAGTCTTACATTTTTCCCTGGGGATCATTTCTTGACTATTCTCAAGACCAGGGTATTAGGGTGCCTTAGAAGAGGTAAATTTTTGTCATTTTCTTTAACAAATACAGAGGCAGATGCTAATAGTGTGTAGTAGCAAATGGTTGAACTTAAGTGGTTTTGTGAAAGGAGACTTTCTTAATATCAAGGCATATATTAGGCAAGAGGACAACATGAGGTTTAACTTTGAAAAAAGCAATCTATCCTAGACTCTTGGGAAATTCTGCTTGTGGTTGATTTATTGCATCCAGCACATAAGATTGTGGACCCAGGCAGATGTTGCAATAAAATACTTGGAAAATGAATTGTACCTATGCCATAGGAACAGAGCAGGAGACAAGATGTAGTAGGTGGTGGATGAGAGGGAATTAAAGGTTCATGGCAAATCTATGCCTGGAGCTCTAGAAAAGCAATTATAGAGGTGAGCTGATCACTTCCCCTTACAGAGGAACTACTATAGCACATAGCCTTGCCTCTCTAATACTTTAAGGAACAGCTGTATGAAAAATTTTAGATAAAAAAATATCTGGTGACTAAAGATACACAAAATATACATAGTTTTTCAAAATAGTGACATTTAACACTCAGTTGGTTTTTGGAAAATCTAACAACTTTGGAAAGTGCACTCCTGGAAAGTGCCTGTGACCATATACTCACATATATATATGTATGTATGCAGCTACCTATCTGTCTCTCTATATATTAAATTTGCATCTAAAGCAAAAAAAAAGTGAATTGATGTTGTACAATGTGTTGTAAAAAAATGGGGTATTGTGCCTCCTTTGGAATTGCAAAGACAACTCCAGACAGCATTATTAAATAAAACAGTTAACCTCTATATTTTAAGTTAAATGCCACATTTTTTCATATTAGATATGTATTTGCTTTTGGATAGAGGGCTGTTAATTTTCTTATTGGTGTTCTCTTCTATATTTAGCCATTTAGTTTTCTGAACAAGTATCCTTGTTCTGCAGCCACAAGTACATCTGTATTTTTGTCTAAGAGATATTACATGCAAAAACCCCCATCTTAGTGAGGGATTAAAAAAACTTCAGATGAGTCTGTGCCACAGGCCTGAATCCTCTTTGTCACTGCTGTAACACTCTTAAACTCAGTACAGCTCCACTAACCTAAAATTTTTGCACTTGTGGCTAGAACTAGTCTCTCAAATAAAACCAGTGTCCCTTTATGATTATTGTGCTTTCAAAGGTATTTTATTAGGTTCTTTGGTAAGCAGGCAATGTATTCACTGCTGATAAAACGGAGAGGAGCAGTAACATTCAGCACAAGCAGACTTGTCAAGTGCAGACATTTTGCAATTGCACATTTATGTCTTGTGTTATATCCTACATATCCAGGTTCATACCACACAGAACTTCAGTTTGCTGTTCCAGATGTACCTCCCTTTGAAAATGACTGTAAATTATTGCTGTGTTTACTTTTTAAACTACAGGTATAAATAGATAATCAGTTGTTGCTCGGGGTGTGACAAATGTTGCTAATGAACCGGAGGAAGAAAATTGGTTGCTTTTAGGTGCATCAATATCAGGCTTCATCCCAATTGCAGGATTTTGGGTGTTGCAAGAATGCCTCTGTAACCACTTGCAAAAGGGACGCTGCACATTTATAAAATCTGAGACAGCACCATTGCAATCAACTGAAACTTGGGATCCAATGAACACGTGAAACTGTAATTTCTAAATATCTTTCTTTCCTTAATTGAGTTTTGTTCTGCTGACAGACAAATGCACCCTCAGCTGAATTTGAATAGGGCTGCTGCAATAATCAGTGATTCTACTTGAATGAAAAAAACCTGCAGCCTGGCTCTCTGCACGGTTAGATCTTAAGAATGTCTCTCAGACAGACCCAACTCCTACTTTTCCTAATTAAAAGTGGTAATAACTGTTTTATTGGATCTAAATTACACTTTTATATGACAAACTTAATTTAAAGTGTGACCTATCAACTTAATGACATTTTGAGGCTGGGCACAACTGTACATAAATTAGAACAGAGTGAGATGCTTTGCAATAAAGAGGTAAAGTGAAGAGGGAAAAAAGCTCCAAAATACTAATGAAGGATAAAAGCACATCAAAACATTGTAGCTAACGAGGTTTGCAGTTTGGAATGGAATCAGAGCTAACTCTGCAGAATATTGCTTACCAAGCTAATGGCTAAAATGAAATATATGTAACTTTGAAGTTTCTGATAGGTGTGATTTGATTTCTGTAATATAAGTGCAGGAAGTTTTAGAATTGAATTTGAAAATAAAGAATGAAAAGCTTCCCTTGGTTTTTGATTTCTAGCAAGAGAGGTAACTGCCTTTTTCTTCTGTTTTTCATCCACAAATCTTTGAGCACTTTAAATAGGCAGTTGAGTACCCTCATCTACATTGTCCAGATGAGGGAGCTACTGAAATGGTACTAAATCTTGATGAATACTTGAAGTGACACCAAAGAGGGACAGAGATAATTTGAAGGGAGTGGCATCCATCACAGCTTCTCAAGAGCAGAGGGCAAGGACATAGCCTTTAAGAGTTTAATCTGTGCTGAAGATTCTGCTAGGTTGTTATTTCTCCAGAAGTTTTTTTCCAGCTACACATTGATATTGTATCATGGTTAGGGAAACTTTGAAGATTTTCACAGAATTACAGAACAGCTGAGGTTGGAAGACACCTGTGGAAGCCATCCAGTCCAATCCTCCTGCTCAAGCAGGTCACCTAGGGCAGGCTGTGCAGAACCATTTCCAGTAGGGTCTGGAATGTCCCCAAGAAGATCCCGCAACCTCCACTCTCACAGTAAAAGGGCATTTTCTTCTGTTCAGGCAGAACATTTCACTTTGTGCTCATGGTCTCTTGTCCTGAAGGAACAGCCTTTTAGTGGCCTTTTAACAGTGAAAACAGATTGATGCAATGTATGTATCTCCCTGAGAAGATTAAACTGCCTATTTTTACTGTCAATGTCTAAGTTTGCTAAATTTTTTTGGTTGGTTAAAACCACACAGTCATGAATAGTAGCTGAGGGAAAGTATTCCAGAAAATATTGTCAAAAGACAAGAACAAAGTTTCATATTATCTAATTCTTACCATAAATTTTGAGCTTATGGGGGAGGGACTTGTAAATTCAGCCAAGCAAAAGAATTGTATTCCTGCTATGATCTGGAAGTAGTAATCAAGTTATATAGAAAACAGAAAGGGTGTTGTAGTGTGGGGAATCCTTACAACATGTATAAGACAGCGATGAACTTGGAAGGAAAGATGAAGCGATATTTCTTTAGATGTTCAGGGATGATTTATTCCTCCAGCTGCATGGATGGAGTTCCCAGGCAGACCCTCCAGTCATGGGACCCTGCTCTCTTCTGGGGCTGGGCACCCAAACCAAACAATCAGGAACAGGTATGGGGCACACCTGACATGGGAGCAGGGACAGGGACAGACCCGTACCCTGCAGGGTCCCTCCCCCCAGGATTTCAGGGGAAGGCACCTCCACAAAAGGGAACAAGTAATTTATAGTGACACTCAGAGCTTTGCAAAAGTTGATTCTTACAGACCTTAGGTATTTTTCTTCTTTAGTTAGAACTTGTGTTCTCAGTCAATTACTATAAAAATAGTAAGCAAAAAATTAAAAAAAAAGGGAGAAAATACATGGTCTGTTTATGGTGTGCACTGTATGACTTTCTTATTAATCTAGAATATATTCTTCCAAAACTTGCAAATTTTTTTTTGTTACTCCTTTTAGCTTGAAGCACACATGAACACACACATTCCCATTCATTCAAATTACAGGGAATTTTCCCCCAGAAAAATACTTGCTTATATTTCTTTCCCCTCAGTATTATCACAGGCTGAACTCCTGGTAACCAACTTAGTTTATCTGGAGGGTAGAATTGCAAACTCTGGAATCAGTGGTTACCTTCAAAAACTCCAGTGAATCATGACTGTGGCAGCCTCACAGCTCAGTCCACACACATGGCCTGAAATATCTCACCAAGAGCTCTGTTTTAGCTTGTCTTGAACAATTTCCTCATGGAAAAATAATCAAGCTCAAGTTCTCTAGGCTTGCTTCCAAAGCTCTGACATCTAAATCCCCTTTTAATAACAACAGTTTGTACCAGACATCTTGGATTGACTTAGGAGGAAACTGAGATAATTAATACTCTCTTGAGTGATTATTACTATCACTCAAATTCAACATGAGAAAAAAATCATTAGAAGAATTTAAAGGCATCTGAGGGATGGGAAGTAAAAGAAGTGTGACTTCACAAGGTAATCAGAATAAGTAAGATGAAAAGAGGCACTCTAATGGATTAAATTTGTTGTTATCAGTGTGTTGCTGCTTGCTATTTGAGATCTCTAAAGATCTAAGTGTCTCACTATCTTAAATCTGTATCTACAAGTACCCCTATGAAAAAAACCAAATATTCTTCCCTTTATTTTATAATGGACGACTAAAGCACAAAAGTATATATATGCACAGTGTTGATGTGAAAAACACCTTGCCTGGGTTTGAAGGCAAATATGCTCATTACTGGGATTGTCTGCAGGGAAATGCCATGGAAAGTAGGCTGCTGGGTATTTTGGGGGAAAAAGAACCCAGATGAGTTTTCTAGTTTTAAGCACGTGTTCCTTTCCAAGAAATGCAGAATTTAAGTATGCCTGAAAGGTAATGAAAGAAGTTAAAAGTACAAAGGAAAGCCTAGACTTCATGATTTAGGACTTCTAAACTAGGATGGCAATGCCTACAGCCCTAATGTGGATTGATTCAAAGGTTTTCAAACCAATAATAACACTTTCCTTACACTGGAAGGAAACTGCTAGTTGAAATAACATTCAGAGATTTGAGGGTTCTGTAGTCACTCTTGTATAAATATTTGGGGTTTAAACATATTTCTGTTTTGCCACATTGTCTATTTTATTTTATTACTTGTTTTCTTCAATTTCTGTTCTGAAAGAAAAAAAATCAACCACCACCCACAATTTTGCATGGAAAAGATACACATTTTCACTGCATTAATGAGCCTGCAGAAATAACAAACTATTATTAACCTGAATTGTGGGGCTTAGTGTGTTTTCCCTACATAATGTTTGAAGATTTCTTTGGGAAATTAAAGATTTATTTGTAGTTTTACTAGTTGCAGTGGGTTTTGATAATTTTTTATGCAAATATAGCAAAGTATGTAAATACTTGTGTATTATAATTAAATTATCCATTCCTCTCATAAATTAACATATTCAAATGTCACCAAATGATTTTACATTGATCACTCCAGCAAATGAGGGATCATCTTCTTGTACATAACAAGACAATCCTAACAGCAGGATGTTTGAACACACCGGTAAATCAGGAAACAGGGAAATTTTAACAGAAGAAGACTATCAGTATGAAGTGGAATTTATATTGCTGTTCATTACATAAGCAGGAATCCCAGCTACCCAGCTGAGCAAAAGATTGAAAAGAAAATGAAATGTAACAGAAGTTTTTTTTTTCCCCTGGAAAGCCTTGAAGACAAGAAAATAGAAACTAATTATGCATCCTTTCTTCTTTCTTTATATCCTTCTTGTTGATACGTTTGCATGTGCAGAAAGAAAGACACCAAAAGAAAAAGAGTGAGGTAATGTGGATAATATCACGCTTTCTTTAGTACACTTTAAGGAGGGTAAAATTGATGTCTTGTGTAAGCAGATATTTATGTTCCCTCTTCTCATACATGGTCTTTGTCAATAACTGCAATATCCTGGAAACACGACTTCTACTTTTTTTTTGTTGTCTGGAATCAGCCCCAGATTAATGAGTGGTTGATGACCACTAAGATTACAGACTGAAATTACAGTTCTTTACAGAGAAGCTATTTAATTTCAATGCACTTAGTTAGGGGAGAGGAACCCCTTGCAGACCGTTTATAACCTGTGGATTTGCAGTAAGAGTACAGTGGATTAGCTTTTCCTAGTTTAGTGGTATATCCAATTTTTAAGCACCTCTTGCTATGCAGGCAGCTCTGCTGGAAGGAGGCACTTCACTCCATTCTTGGCTTATCAAAGATGTATGTGTGTCCTATTGACTTCATATATACGAGTATGTTTGTATCATGGCAAGTAACTTTGAATTTTTCTTTTTTTTTAATTTCAGACCAATTTACACAAAATTTGTGAGTAGGAATTACCATATAAATGTATTTGTGTGTGTGCATATATATTTAATTATGCTACCTAGGTGTTTGATGGTGCTAGCAGGTAAATGGTAGGATTGATGGGAACAATGAACATTAGTTTTCAGTAGAAACTGTATTTCCTATTTACCTTTGTAAGTCTGTCTTGCAGAACCTTACAATAATTCATTGCCATGTGTTCTTTGTTCCTTCACTCACTAGAGCAGCAAAATGAAAATTTCTACCATGATGTGATATTTGCTCTGGAGTTTCAAGCAATGTTTTGCTACCATAGAAGTATTCTGTTGTTTTGGCAATTTCTTCACACTTGTCCATTTTTAAGTATAGCCTTGGCATTGCCATTTTTCTGCAGGCTGGGAAAAATGCAGTCAGAACACCACAATCAATTTATTATGCTCCAGTAGTTCTAACATCTTCCTTCTTTTTGGTTTCCTTCTCCTTAATATCTGGGTTCTCCTAAAGAAACCCTCAGAAAACTGTTGGAGCAACAGTTACTTCAGTAGCTGGAAATGCCAGAATTAACTGAATTTACCGATTATCAAGAAATAGTATTCACTCTGAGATTACTTAAATACATCAGCCACCTTTTCCTACATTTTTGTATGAATAGTGCTGCTGTGAGATAGAAGTATAGAAAATAGAGGGGTTTTAGTTATTTTTTGAGGGTTTTACTGAGTCTTGTACAAGGGAGGAAGTTACTGGGGTCAAGAAGGTGAAAACAATTGGTTATAAAGGGACAGGAAAGTAATTCCAGTGACAGGTTACCAAAGATCCTAACACTTGTCTAAAACAGACTTGTGAAAGGTATTGATAACTGTTCACAAGATCTTGCTTAGGGCAGAATACATATATAATGCATGGTTGTCACTCATAAAAGGATCACAACTTTTCCTTTCAGTACTATTTCAGGACTTGGAAGAAATCACACCTGAGAAGTCACACCTGAAAAATCATCTGGAAAGCTGCATCTTCTTGGGGATTTCAGAGGAATGATTTTTTAAAATGGGCCGTGTTTTTTCCTTGTACAGAAGAGACTGCCATAGTAAGTAGGATTTATGTTTTACATAATCATAGGATTACAGAATAATTTCATTTAGAAAGGACCAACAGAGTTCTACACTCACCCTCGTTCCAAAGCAGGTAGCAGGTTCAACTAGGCTTGGTTGATCAGGAGGCCTTTCTGGTTGAGGAGGGTTTTTGTCTGAGGAAAGTTTTCCTACAATCACCCTTTCCAAGCAACTTGTTCCAGTGTTTGATCACCCTTACAGTGATGTTTTGTCCTCCCACTTATACCTATTCAAATTATCAAATTATATAGACTGCCATGTGTGTTTGTATGGTGCATGTGTTTGTGTGCACAGAGGAGTAGTAAATTATAAATAATATTTAATTGTTGTTCTGCCTACTCAGAGACAGTAGCATAATCACAGTCACAAAAGTAAAAGGGTAAAGTTTCATACTCACCTTGCAGTATTGGGCAATTGCTTTTATAAAATGACAGCTGAAATTCTGTAAAAAGCTGTTTATACATTAAGATTGGAGGTCAGTGTTCAGGTGGTGCATTTGACCTTCATCCCAAGAAACTGTGTATGTGCGATTTAAGGATTTCTCTCACAAACTTAAAAATTACTTTCCCCTTAATTTTTATTCATTTAAAATTGCTGGAAATGAGGTGAACTTTCACACAAATCAAGATCAGTGTGACTTTTCATGTTGTCTTTGGTGGTGTCCTTCTTTGTAAACAGAAGATACATACAGATTGACTGCATCTAGAGATTAAACAGCTATATGATATTAAAAACATTTTCAAGTATTCTCCACAGACAAGTAAATACCCACAGAAAGCTAAAGGTGGTAGTCAATCCTCTCAGGTGAAAGAAATCCCAGCAAAACCATATGTGAATGTAAGTTATTGCAACATGTAAGAGGAAGTGCCTTGTAATTTCACTGTGGCATTTGAAATGCTCTGTGATAACTGAATTTAAAGTTTTCTGTATGTATTGCAGGTTAAATTATTTGATTATTGTATTATAATAGAGTCAGTCTATCTGTACATATATTCATTTGTTTGCTGTGTTTTACTTCAGAAATCCCTTCTATTCCAAAACATTCCAAGATTCTGTTAAATCCAAACGTATCTGAAGCAGTTTATGTAAACCAATATTCCTTGAAATAGGCTTCCACAAGTCCTAAGAAATCTTTTGCAACATGATGAAATTACCTAGTGTGTATAGGGTCTCTAAACAACTTGCTTACAACCTCTGCTGAGTCTCTACTTCAGTTACAAATGCCTGCCAGTCTCTTTTGAGATTCATGAGTTTATTAAAGCTTGAAACAAGTTACTTCTAGCCGAAAGGTCAGTGGTTAGTGTATCACTGTATTAGAATAACTTATAGCCAGCTTGAAGAAATTTATGCCCTCTGTGTGAGGGGGTGATGCATAATCTTATTATGTAAATTTGTTAAACCATATTTCACTGGAAAGTTTTTTCCTCCTCTCATGACCAGCAGACTGAGCTAGAGACATGGTACATCCCTTCCTGACACACTTGAATGTGACAGTCATATTGAATATTCACAGTTACTTTAATGTGCTCTTTTAATTTCCATGAAGAAGTGAAGTATTATATACAAGAAGTGAAGCATGTGGAGAAAGAAAACATTTGCCTGTGCATGACACAGAGAGGGGACCTTTAGCATATCTCAGTTTCCTGGTTCTTTTTTACTTGGCTATTTTTTTTTTTTTTTGCCTTCACTTGATTATTTAAGAGTTTTATGCTTGCCATAAGTCATCTGTAATATTTAATTGATTCCTCCAGTTGTCTCTTACTGCTGTGGGCATTCTAATCAATTAAGGATCTCCACTGAACTGCAGCCTTCTATTTTCCCTCCTCCATCTTTCATCTATTAAGTCTCTTGAGCGTGACTGCATGCCTTCTTGTGTTTATATATGGAAGGGCTTGTTTGTCCTCTGAACTTAAATCAGGTTCTTTCATTTCTTTTATCTTAACGTTGCTTATCTCCACCCAAATTTCTTCAAGATCCTGTATTCTGAGGAGTTTGCTTTAATTTCCAGCTAACCACAAAGCTTCTTGCACAGCATCCAACAGCATAAACAGTATTTATCAGGCAATCTTGTGATATTATTGCATCGATATATCTGTAATGATTCAGGGTCATAACCAATGTTATCATCAGGAAGCAAGCACCCAAATAATCCTCTAATATCTCATAAAGCCTTTCAATGTATTTAATACTTTCTACATCTCTAAAATTCAACTGGATAGCTAAATTCGTAAGTTTTCTTCATTTCTTGCAGATTGCTGTTTCTTTTTCTCATCCCATCCCAAAAGTATTTGTGAAACTAGCTTTTGATTTAATCTCTCTGTACTCCAGGGATGCAAATTTCTAATTGTTAATGCCTTTACCATGGGACTATTTTCCTTGACATCTGGAATGCCGAATATTTAAACTTGAGGAGTCAAATTCCCAGACATGCCTAACTTCTGGCTCCTGAATTTGAAAAAGTGTTGCACTTCAATTATTATGAACCGGAACCAGAACAAGTTCCATTAATATAGTCATCTTTTATAACTAAGGAAGAGAAACAGGCTTTGAGCATTAAGTAATTTGATGTTCTGCTGTGAGGTAATACAGTTTGTCTACTATAAATTTTATCTGGCAATAATCATAGCATTTTTGCTTGCAGTAAAGTGACAGATGATGCAATTTTGCAATTTATGTACCATGTATTAAGGGGCAGTTTGTTTTACTTTTTTCTCAAAGGGAATTTGCAATTGCCAGAAAATACCAGAAAGCAGGTTACATTCTTAAAACCAAACAAACAAAAAAAAAGGGCTCATAGTGTTTCCTTCCTCCTTTAGCATCTGGAGTCACAGGAGAGGCTCAGCTTCTGCAAACTCAGGGGCTTCCTAAAGCTCCTGATGGGACAACATTTTTGTGCGATATGTATTGTTCTCTGTTTTTCTATATTTTAATCTTGCATGTATGTATTCAGGAAGTTTCCAGGATGAAAGTATCTGAGGGGATTTAACTAGTTGACTTGAACTGGAATTTGCATTAGATCAAAGTCTAGGTCTTCTTCACGACCACTACATATATATCTATTTTCTCTTCCTTAACATCCCTAGAGAAACCTTAAAAAGTATTGTAATACCAAGCTGCTGGCTCAGTGTTTTTTTCTGTTCTAGGGATGGCATTATAATCCTTTTCTCCAGAGGCTTTTGCTACTGTTAGCAATAAGAAAATTTATCTGATACACTTTCTTTTTTTTCCTTTGCTTTATAATTGCTAAGCTGGTAAGCAATGATTCTTTTTTTCTTTTCCACTGAGTTATTTTTTTCTCTCTGTTCTTCCATTTGATAAAGTAGTAGAGAACTCATGGGAGACAAGAAAAGACCTAAAAGACTTAAATTATTTGACTGGAAAATATGCAGCTTTTTATTACTTCAGCATCTCAAGGAAAATGTATTTATTTTACTTTTATGGAAGATAGCACAACACTTACTGGATTAGGATACTTTTCAGTGAAGCACACTTATGTCATTAATTGAATGCAAATCAAATTTTTTTTGCAAGAGTAGATAAAATGCTCATTTAGAATTTAGGCATTTATACAATATTGTTTTCCATCACATATAACCTGCTGCACAATCCAAGCTCCCAGCACATATGCAGGCAACTCAGAGCAGACTTTGCCTGTGCATGTGCTCAGTGGACAGCTAAGGTAATTGAAACCACTGTGGTTATGAATAGTTTTAGACCTTCTCCATTTCTAGAGACTGGGGATGATGAAAGAGTCTTCATGACAGCTTTCTATTTCCTGGGATTGCTCCTGTATGAAAGCGCAGTGTTAGGTATGAACTAGTTGTCAGAGTCTTTTGGTGACAACTCAGTCCTGATACAGCCCAATATCTAGTCTCATGTTCATCTAATTTTTCAGTGTTTGCTATTTCCTTCAACTAGTTTCAGAAGCATTAGAACAAAACAGTCCCTCACACCTAGAGGGCACGCACATATCCACGCAGCTGGGCGTGTGCCAGGTGTCCTCTCCTGCTGATTTAAAGCCAGGATCAAAAACCAAAAGCAAACCCCAAAAATACTCACCTAAGGCACTCGAACATTTCAACACTTTCTGCCTAGAAACAAGTCAGAGATAAGACAACCTATCTTGAGTTATGTATAATGAATTTTTAAAGAACAATTCACTGCAAATGTTAAGTTAGCCAGGCAACGACAAGCTAGCCATCCACAGGCAACTGACAGACAACCATTTCCAAGAGTGCTGCATTCCCAACCCAAATGATGGTGGGAATAATTGTCCCATGAAGGCATCTGTCTCTTTCATTAACATTAGAAGAAATATTGAAAATTATCTTGGGCTTTATGCTCAACTTTAAGGCAGACAAATTTAGAAGAGTTAAATCCTACTGTAACTCATTATTTCAAGTTGAAGCCAGCTCCAGGTATGCCATAAGTAGTTCCAGATTGTCATTTAAATGGCCTCCATGCACAGAGCATGCTATGCCATTGACAAAAATTAACCAATCCTCTGGACAAAGAAGTTCTGTTAAGATAGTTGAGCCACTCCAGAGTGTTTTGCTCTACACTGGCAAATTAACTTCCCTATTCCTCATTGTCTTTGGGAAGCTAGCAAACTCAGAAAATCTTAGACCTCAATCAGAAAATGGGAGACTATGAAAAACCTGTTTGAACCAAACATAGCAAATATGGCAAATTAAAAAGAAATTATAGATTTATTGCATCATGTATCAGCAGTGAAGTGCACATCCAGCAGGGTTAAGACACGAGTCTTGCTGCATTTATGCTGTGCCATTGGTCTATGCAGTCATTCCAGGAAGAAAAACCACCTCAGAGTAAGAGAATGGCACATGCAATAACACAGAGGTGAGAGATTTGTAATATTGCAAGTCATCAATGATCCTCCAGTTACAGAAGGAAAAATATTGACAGGTTTTAGTGTTAAATTTAGGGCTGTTTCCAATAAGGGATGCAGTTTTGTATTAGTTTTTCCTTAGTTGGGCAGAAACCCTAAGTTTTCCTTTCTAAAGCTGCTGGAGTGTGTGATCTGAAAGTGGGAAGTATATAGAATATGTTTTCAGCATTCAGGATTAGATTCCAAAAAGTTAAAAAAAATGCTTAAATTCTAATAAGAAAATACAAATATAAATAAACTCAAATATTTTTTTTAGAATTTTTGTTATAATATGAGTAAGATTTATGTTTAAATAATGTCCCTTTGCACAGAAACTCATATATAAGCATAGGAGACAAAAGGTAATAGGTGGGATTAATATCTTTTTACTGAACAATTAATTTTTTGACAAAAAAGACAAGATTCAAAGCACACAATTCGATGTCTTTTACATAGGAAAAAAAGAATCTTTTGTTTTGCTCGTTATTAAGATCTGTTGTGAAAAGAATCATTTTTATATTTATGCTCATATGGCATAATTTCAGTTGAGAATATTTTACCTAAAAGATATTTTAAAACATTGTGATTGGTTTAAATGAAAGCATAAAAAAAAATAAAACCATGAAATTTAGTATGGCTTCTGAAAACAAAATTTTATTTTCATTTTTTTATTGTCAATTAATTTTGCAGAGTGAAATCCCTTCATTAATTTAATCTAAAATTAAAATTGTAATGTTTGGATATTAAAAAATTGGAAAAAACCAAAGATTGAATGGCTCTCCAAGAGATGAAATCTCGGGCTTAAAATCACAAATAAATGCTTGGACTGTTGTGCTCTCACAACAGAAGATTGAGAGCCTGTGCATGACTTTCCCTTTCCCTTTCCCTTTCCCTTTCCCTTTCCCTTTCCCTTCCCTTCACTTTCTCTCCCTTCACTTCCCCTCCCTCCCTCTCCCCTCACCCAGACCATAACTTCTTTTATTCAAATGGCATTTCTGTCACTTTTATGAGTTGGAAACTTTCATTCAACTGGTAGCAAACTTCAGGTCCCTTAGATTACAGCACTGTTAGACTGAAAATCAGTGATTTGCAAAAGGGTGTTTTCTAAAAGGTGGTATGTATGCATAGAAGGCTTGATTGGAGTATTTGAAATACAAACTGTTCTGTACTTCTTAGATTGGTGTATAATTTTGCTTTGTAGGTACTTAGAGAAAATGGTTGCTGAGATCAAGGGGGTGTGCTACTGTTTCTTTTAGCTGAAAATATCAGCAAGCATTACCATTTCCCATTTGACAGATAAGTTTTTTATTGTAATATAAGAGCATGCCACAGTTCCTTTTATGATTTGTCAGACTACAGACAGTTGGCTCTCTCTGCTTACATAAATACATTGGTTAGCTTGCAAATCTAGTTAGTTATTGGGGGTTGCTCTGCGAGGAATTGATGCTGCTATAAAAGAGGAGCTGCAGCTGTAAATATGGAAGATTAGAAATAACACTGCTGCAACTTGCAGAAATCAACAGATTTGGAATTTTTTGTTTCAGTCAATGAATACAGCAAATCCAGGATATAGGTACGGAAAGAAAATCTTGTTGGTATATATTAACAATCTATAAAAAATATATACCTGCGATTGAACTGAGTATATAAGATGCCACTTATGTTCTGTAAAAATACTTTGCTACTAGGAAAATGATTTTAAAAAGAGTAGCCTAAATCTGAACCAAATTATATGCTACAGATTTGCAATATTGATCTTATGATACTAATAGCTGGGAAGGGCAAAACTTACCCACCTAACATCCATCAAAACTACAGTGGGTTTTATTTAGAACCATAGAATCAAAGAATAACTGAGTGGGAAGAGAAACTCCAGGACTATCAAAGTCCAGCTCTTGGCGCTGTGAAGAATCACTCAAAGAAAGATGCCACGTACCTGAAAGTACTGTCCAAATGCTTCATGAAATTTTGCAGGTATGGTGCCATGATCATTTCCCTGGGGACCCTCTCCCAGTGCCCAACCAGCCTGTGGGTGAGGAACCTTTCCTCAAATCTCCCCTTACACAGCTTCAGGTCATTCACTTGTGTTTTCTTACAGGTCATAGGAGAGGAGAGATTGGTTCCTATGCCAGCACTTGCCCTTGTGAGGAAACTGCAGACTGCAAAAATGTCTCCCTTCAGCCTCTGTCTGTGGTAAACAAGTCAAGTGACCTCCCCCTATTTTGCTATATTGTTTCAACTAAGGCCACCGCCACCAGTGATCTACATTAGGCATGAAGATAGCAGTGTCAGAACCCCGCCATGATCCCCTTGCTATACCTTTTCCAGCCCCATTGTCCCTGGAGCTCAAGGCTCTGTGGCTCTCTGAACCTTAACCCTAACCCTATTGGCACCTTGGTGCTGAGTCTCCATCACCATGCGTGGCTGAAATCCGAAAGGTGTGGAGGCAGCAATATCGGTACCCTGTTCTGATCCCCTTGGCATGCATTTTCCAGACCCACTGTCTCTGGAGTTTTCAGTAGGATTCCTGAGGTACAGTGTCCTGCTGCCTTTGGAGTGTGCTCGCTGATGTGGCAGATGGTCTTTTTTGCTGTACTTTAATATATGTCTGTTCTCTTTATGGCACTGTAATTCTTCAGTATCTCCATCTATCTACCTTTCCCTTCTAATTAAACATTAGTGACACAGTTTTATATTCTCTAAAGCAGCAGAAGTTAGCATTGGCTATGGACACAATAGAGTCTAATTGCACTAATTGCAGTCCTATGACTAACTTGGAGGTACATACTGAAGTTTTAAAATTGGATAGCTCCTGTGAATGCTATTCTGCTATGAACAACTTTCGAAGTCAAAAGTTTTGGTATATTTTAAATCATTCCATCTAAGTAGGTGAAAAAAATACTGGAACACTATTTTGACATACATATACTGTATGTTTGAATTTTACCTGAATCCATGTATTGGTGGACATACTATAGGGGCTGATTATTAGCAGTCATGTATGGAAACACTTTCTTCATATACTACAGAAGCTAAAATACACTTCAAACCATACAGGCAGGGCCTGAACCAAAGTATATTTATTGCAGGAGTCTTCAGACTTTGGGAAGTTAGGTCATAGCTGTGATGATCACTTTAAGTAACTGCACAGAGTCGCATAGTTTCACATCCATCAGTAAAGGCTAAATTTCATAGAAACAGAGTTGTTTGAGTTAGAAGGGACTTTTACAGTTAATCATTGCAATGGACAGGAACACCTTCAACTTGATCAGGTTGCTCAGAGTCCCATTCAACCTCATCCTGAATGTTTCCATGGATGGGACATGAAGAACCCCTCTGAAAAACCTAGTCCTGTGTTTCCCCACTGGAAAAATTTCTTCTACATATCTAGTCTGAATCTACCATCTTTTAGTTTAGAATCACAACCCCTTGTCCTATTGCTACAGGAACTACTTTCCAGAGAATCAGTTAGAGAGGGCACTGGGATTTGAAATAAATTAACTTAATTAACTCAAATGGTAATGAACTGTAGCCATTTATTATAATGATAGCTCTTTAGATGTATTTAAATGTCATATCTTCACAAAGTTTTATCATGTCTTTCTACTTCCCAGTAAAAAACCACAGAAATTAAGACTCATTCTCCTTTTGTCAGATGAGAAAAGTGCAAGGAGGTGGACTTTTTTTATTGTTGGCTAATGCGGAGTGCTTCTGTTCTTGGCAGCCTTTGAGGTGAGCATTTACAATTAGAGGACACTTTCAAAAGACTTCAGCCAAAAAGCTCTGGATGTTAAGCCAAATCTAGGACTCACTTGCACTATTGTCTCTCTTGTGCCTCATTCGTCAGATGATATTGTTTGAGCTACTTGAGCATGATGGTGTCTTTGTCTCACAGAATTACTGACATTATAGATCACTGAAAGATGCTGAATAATTGCCCTGTAGTTTGCCCTGTTTCATGCTTTTGCCTAAGCTTTCAAGATTGCCCATTACTGAGGACAGAATACGTGTTTAGAAGGAATATTTATTTGGCTGAGAACATTATATTCTCAACTGTGCTGCTCACAGCAAACTTACCTGTGGTAGATGACTTTCATGTTCACTCTTTACAGATTTGTTTACTCTTTGACAACAAATTTCTGGAGACAATTATTCCTTCTGGACTATCTGGAAAACGTTTTGTGCAGCAAATTACAGATACAACAATAGGTGCGTAATTCTGTCACTGACAGTGTTCAATTAAATAGTTTTAAGCTCTATCAGACTAACAAGTAAGGACAGTTACCTTCTTTTAAATAGGTTAACCTCTGATGTTCTAAATGAGAATATGTCTGGTATTCGTAAAGGGATGATACAATAACTCTAGCTATAAACCACATAATGTATTTCTGCACAGGAAAAATAATCAACCTGCTAATATGTGCAGTCCTGAGCAGAATCCTTTGGATAAATCTCTAAACTACTGAGAAGGAAAACAACATATTTTCTGCTAACATAAGAAAAAATGAAGTATTAATTTCAAAGCCTTGAATCAGTTTCTATGTGTGCTTGTGTATCAGTTGTTAATACGTAAAATGGAAAGGTTACTGTTCACAGCTTTCACTCCTTTGTACTGTTCAAGTTTTCTTTTTCCAGTTTCATGTCACTTTAAAATGGATATCTTTTGCTTATAGCTGCTGACAATTTTGATTTTTTTAAGTTTTTGAGTTAAATACTCATAGTCCCATTCTTGTCAGCTACAGCAGCAAGAATTATCAGTTTCTTATGGTTTTCTGATTCTTTCTTCATAGATTACGTATTAAAATTCACCCCAGTTGGAATTTGTAGGGTAAAAAATTGGTCTCTCTGGATAGTATATGAGCTAGCTGTGGATGCCACTTATCATAATATCATTTCTAACTAATGACAGTTAATTGTATTTCAATGTATTTATGATGAGTGTCAATCATTTATTCTTTTCCATTTGAATTAAATAGACATTTAGGCACCCTTTAAGGGATGACCCTGATTTTTCATTAAACATTCCTTCTTCCCCTACCTCATCTATTGGATCTTAATTATTTGAACTCAAAAAGAGTGAAGCAACAGTATATTTGAAAGAAACAGCAATCAAGTTTTTTACTATTATTTACCACCTTCTAAATTTATAGTGCAATTTTACTTTTTTACTCTCTGTCATTTTTAAATGAGCAGAACTTCCACGATTTTTCAACAGAGTCATCTTAGCCCTTTAAGTTCAAAATAAAGAACATTATTAAAGAACTAACAGGAACCTCAGCCTAAGGGAGAGTCATGGCAAAATATTAATTTAGTCACATCCTACAGAAAAAACACAATAAACAAGAAGGATGAAACTACATTTATGGGTAAATTTAAGATGATTTTAGAAAGTAACTTGTAGTGAAAAATAATTTTCTTGTTTTTTCCTGATTTTGTTTTTTTTTCAGCAATATCTACGACTAATTTAAATGCTCTAATTCTGTTTATCTTTTTCAGTGCTGGGGTTTTTTTTTTAAGTCATGACTCTTGGAAGTGTGAAATGCACAAAAAAGGATCCTTTATATAGAATTCTGGAATCATAGAATTTCTTGCATAAGAAAAGGTCATCGAGTGCAACCACTAACCAAAGGTGGCTCTTTGATATGCTTCATTGAGAAACTAACCATTGTTTCCTGAATATCTTGGTCTTTGAAAGAGATTTTTCAGGAAAAGTTTATTTCCTCAAGTATCTCATCTACAAGAAACACAAAAAGCAAAGAAACATGCTTGTTTTCAATTTATCACCCCAATTAATGAGTATTTAGAGTACATCTTGTGATTAAAGAACCATCTGAACAACAAGGTTTGCAAAGGTCTGCATTTAGTAAAAAAATAATTTAGAAGTCTTTATCACTTTACATAAGATTCTGATCAGCTTACACCTATTTGTATGGTATCTTTTCAGCATACCTACTACTTCTTGATATCAACATCTTTTGTCCATCTTTAGCAGGTGAGATTCACTTAGCAGAGAGGAGGAGTTTTCTAAAGTGTTTAGTGTTTACCATACTTTGTTTCCACTGAAAGCACTGGAACATATGGAACAATGAATTTGCTGGAACTGGTGTTTTAAGCTCTAGGAAATCCCACAGCAATGACGTTTCGGATCATTTGAAGTTTTGCTGCACTTTATGAAAGCTTCCATTATGTTTTCAGTTGACTAGGGACAGAGCAAACCCAATATTTAAAGATTAAAAAGGAGTTCCAGGGGTCTAGAAATAAAAAGTATTCCTGTCCTATTCCCATATATCTTAATTATTTGTACTAAATTCTTCATGATTCACATTTTATGTCATTTGTCCCTCATAGTTTTATACCTTCACCTTTGTGAAAGTCTCATTTCTGGCCAAGAATGTCAAGTTAAATTTCACATTAAGTGTCATGGAAAATAGCTAGAATTTAATATTACAAACTGACATTATTGCATATTGTTTGATATTAATTTGAATCTACTTGGAGAAAGGCAAGACCCTTCCTCTTTTTTGTTCACACCCTTCATTTAGTGCCTTTATTGAAATTAAGATCTTTCTAGAATCATTCTAGTGTGCTGCTCTTGTTTCATAGACAATGGTACTCACTAGGAATGTTACTCATGTATTTCTGCCAAAGCCTCTGAGATCGCTCCTTGTTGTGAACTTAGAAAGAAAGGGGAAGGTGGAATTTGGCCTACAGACTTTACTGATTACCAAGCACCCTAACTTAGAAAGCAGATAACTTAATTATCTAAATGAACAAGAGATTGGCCCTGCAGTGAATTTTTAATAATGCACTAATTGGCTGATTGATAAATCAAATCAGACTTTAGTGGCAAATCTTCATCTCAGCATGCAGAGAGTTATATCCCTAAATCTTTTTATTAGTAGAAGAATTGCACATAATTCTTGAAGCATTATGAGAACAATTTAGGTTGGACTTTTTCCATCTATAAAAAGAGGTAATATTGAGCTTAAGTCTGTCTTGGCTGTTAATATTGATCTTAAGAGAGACCCTCAGCTGCCTTTAAGTGTTATTTGTGGTAGTCTCCTACACTTTATAAATTGGTTATAAGATGAAATAATCCAGACATTTTCCCAAGATAGTTGTCCAGTGAAAGAAAATCTGTCATCCCAGAGAAATTCTGTGAAACCAATGGAGAAAATTCTGCCTGAGAAGAAATAACTATTCTAAAATTCCATAAAAATTCTTCTGAAAGTTTCAAAAATTACATTTTGCATTCTATTTTTACAATTTGTCTTTAGTTATAACACACGTGTAAAATACTTCTGCTACTGCTATGTCAAAATAATGAAATATGCTATTTGTATAATCATTTTTTTTGTACCTACTACTCATAGAAGCATCATCTGGAGATCAAAGTGTCTTTTGTTCTCTTCTGAAAAAAGCTTCAAACTGCTGCTTGAAACTTTTCAAAAATATCTTTTAGAAGATATTGGCTTTCATATACAGTCTCAAAAGTATCTGATTCTTTATCTAAGTCTCTGAAATTTTTAATGCCATAGATATTCTGATTTTCAGCTGAGCTAGTTGTTAATATCAACAACTGGCAATTTATGATTGAACTAATAATATTGCCAAATATAATATTATTAAAATAATGAATTGGATGAAAAAGATTTTAAGATATATTTATTATCACAAAATGTTTTGCTTAAAAAATAATTTTGAAAATCAACTGTCCTGCAGATCTTCAGGATTTATTTGTGTTTTTAACACCTTTTTCTCAAATACAAAAATTAGAAGCTACTTTTCTTACTATTTTAAAGCTGATTTTTTATGTGACTTTAGGAGATGGGGTTTTAAAAAGCTAAAAAGATTAAATATAATTAGAATTATACTAAGAATATTAATGGTAGCCACACTGTAGCTGGGAAAAATAAGTTAATCCAAGTAAGATTTTAGTCATTTGCAATGTCTGTTTAGTACCATCTTACCAGCTAGACATCAATTCCTGTTAATGTCGATGATACTACCTATTAAAATGCAACTCCATGAAGAGAAAATGATTAGAGTTTGATTTCAAGACATTTGAAAAACTTCATCATACACCAGGATACACACCTCCTTGATTCACTGTATGGTGATTTATAAGTAAGTTTATCAGAGGCTCATCACACTGTTTTTAAATTTGGACAAAAAAGTTACACTGAATTTCATAAACTTTGTTTTTGTTTTGGTTTGGTATGTTTTTACAAAAATATGGAAGCTCTACTATGATCAGTGTTAATTTAGCTGCACACTCAATTCTCAAAATAAAAATGCAATTTATGTGCAGCAAAAACCTCATTTGTAAATGTTGTGAATGCTCCATTGCTGGAATTGCTCCAGGCTAAGTTGGATAGGACACTGAGCAGCATGATGTAGCAGGTGATGTCCCTGTCCATTTTGAGGGGGTAGGAAATAAAGGAACTTTAAGGTCCCTTTCAATGAAACGCTTTCTCTGATTTCTATGATTTCCTCATAGAATAATTTAATTACATCTTTTTTTTTTTTTTTTTGCACAGGATTAAATCATTTTGTTTTCAACTATTATCCTGAAGTGGTTATATGATTTAAACAATTAATTAGTAAATTGTCTCCCTATCACAGGTTTTGATTTAACCAACTCTGATTATGTATGAAATAGTGGCTGCAATATTTAGCTGTATTAAAATGTAAACATTAACATCTATTCCAAAATTTAATCCACTTGATAATCCCCTTGTTTTCACTCAGCAATCACACTCTTAGTCAGAGCCCACGCAAAATAATCAGCATGGACTTCTGGCAGTTTCTGCCACCTTTAATATAAGAAATGGAACAAGATTCTTTTTCCAGGAGCATCAGCAGCAAGGACTTGGCATCTGTTTCACCCCTCTCTCTTGCACTAGTTGTATGATCTGGAGCTTTAGGCAATCTTCATGCAGCATAGGAGTAGTGACTTGCAAATTAAACAACTATTTTGGCTTGTGTAGTCCTTTGACAAACATTCAGATGGCAGTTAAGGATCAGCTGGCAACATTGTCTTAGATACGTTTTAAGTGCATTCTAAAATGCACTTAAAATATTAAAATAATAGTCCTGAACTATGCTTGTCTCCATTGGTTTCTCATTAAATAATCTGTGTCTCCTCCAGCCCTGAGTGGTAGCTGAGAGCACTTCTTAAAGGCTCTCTTAAAGCAACTGGATGGATGGTGTCTAGTATTGTTCTGCTTTATCCTGGGTCTCTTCTAATTCACAGAGTTTTGCTGTTTTTGACATTCTCATGTGATGCTTCTCAGTATACCTCTGTCTCTATTTCATGTCCACAGAATGCCTTCATCATTAGTTACATCTAATCAACTACCCGCTTCAATCTTCATCTGAATTTCCTTTCATTTTCCCTTAAATTTTGAATACTTCTTTTAAAAAACCCTAACTGAGACATGAGTTATTCCGGGACTTTTTGTTTGTTTGTTTTGCCTTTTTGTTATTTTCATTCAGGACTTTTGAAAAATTCTTTTCTTGCAGTAGAACTGAATTATCCTGTGGTCCAGCTTTTTATTGGAATAGGAATGACAGCATGAAATGTTCTACATCGCTATTCATTTTGTTTACATTTTGGACATCTCTTCTTCTTGGTTAAAGTCCTTTGTAAGCATAGAACTTCAATATGTTGAAAGCATCTTCATGAAAGCCTGGGCTAGTCACCAAGGCAAAATTCTCAGATGTGCAAAGGCCTGTCTTTCAGGATTCTAAAAAGTTCAAAAACATTTTACAAGACTTCCTCATGAAACAGATTTAGTCCTGGGTTCATATTCACCAGTTCTTAAGAACGCTGTATGTATACCTAAATTGGTACTGTTCTTGACCAAATTTGATTTAACACAATCTGACTTTGAAGGCAGTTTACTCTTAATGTAAATGAAAACTGGACTTTTTATTATATTAATTGCATTAAAAGGACTGGCCTATAAAAAGGAAAGAAGAGGTTTTTAAAGAGAAAACAGCAGGAATCTACCCAGAAA
>JACBWW010000006.1:1105463-1134884 GCA_020086605.1 Lanius collurio | reverse complement strand
CCAGCATATATGTATCTAAATACAGGCCACTTATATATCCTTACCTTAAAGGTTAAAATATAATTCTTTGAAAAAAATCATGGACTACAGATATTTGAAGTAATTCTGCAAAGGACTGAGGCTGCATTCCCTTTATATTATATTTAATTTCATATATCTAATCCTGACATAATTCTGCAAAATTCTTCAGTCCTTACATTTTGAAAGTATAGCATTTTCATTATACAATAACCAAAAAACTATGATTATAAATTTAATTCTTCTAATCCATATCCACAACCATGATGAATCATAAGAAACAAGAATGAATGGACTCTTCAGAGTTTTCTCTGTAGCTTGCAGAGAGAACATACATCCAAAACAGAGAACTACAAAATAACCCAAAGCTTCAAAATTAAAAAAAGAGACACCTAAGTATAGGGACATGAGAATAAATGGACAATACTTGAAAAATGCTCTTATGCTTTTTCATGTTAGAAAGTTTGTATTTTTCAGACAGTGCTGACTCACCAAACAACTCCTCTGACAAAAAACTAATTTTACATTCTAACCATTATGCAACCAAATTATTTCTGGACAGATATATTTCAGACAGCAACAATTAACCCTCACCATTGCCTTTGACAGCATCATCAGGAAGAATGACTAAATTCATGTTAGTTATAGCAGTTGAAGATACATTGAATGATTCTGAATAAATTAGTGCTGCTTTGCAGTACAGCTGTTGATGTGCACAGGCAAGACAAGCACTCACAGCCTGTGTATTGTTACTGTTCACAAGTATTCATTTTTCAGCTTGCTATATGCATATATTATGTGTAATGGTTCTGAAAACTCCCTTTCACAGATCTTAATGTTATTGTGCCTCATGTTATCTGAAGTGAAAGAGGAAAGAAAAAGACAAAATCAATCAGATAAGCTTCTTTGCTGTTCTTCTTTAATACCTCCTTTAAATCTCCTTTTTGCTGTGATGCTTACAAAATACCAGCTGCAGCACTGAAATTCCAGGCTGCCTATCATACCCCTCATATTCCTTCCATGCCTTTCTCTGTCTCTATACCTGATACAGATTATCCTGTTGAAAAACATATAAAATTAAGGTGGCCATTCAGTTTTGTGCTTAAACCCTATCTGTTTTTGGGGTCTTAATCTACAAATAAAGAAATAGCTAATAGCAGAATATATGATATAATATCAATTTGGATTTTGTGACATGCTGAAGAAAAGGATGTGATTTTTTTAACGTTATCATATAAAGCAGACAGCTAATCTAATGCATGCAAATAAGCCTTCTTATGCACTACTCCTTAGGGATGTCATTGAATTTGGTCAAAATCCTTGTTAAATAACTATTCTTTGAACCAGGAAAAGTACTATACCTGCTGTCAAATTTATATTGAACATTTTCTTTGAAGTATTTTTTATACAAAATACTAAGGATCAACATGGACAACATTGTCTCAGTATAGAAATTTTGGTCCTATGTTGTTCACATGCCTGAGAAGTAGTAGTAGTTTAGTTGCCTCTAGTGTTCTGTGGAAAATGTATCAGACACTGTGTCATGAACATGAGGGAATGAATGCACAAGCTTTTTGAACCATTTCTTTGTGGAGCCAGACATCTCAGGATTTTGCAGTTTCTGCCAAGGAATCATAAAGTCACAGATTATGCAGAGTTGGAAGGGAACCATCAGGATTATCAAGCCTGGAATCACACCATGTACCTGAGAATATTGTCCAAACACTTCTTAAACTTGAGTCCTGGCACTGGTCATGACAGTGAGGAGATAAGTACTTTCCCTTTTTCTTCCTGTCATAAGGAAGTTGTAACTGCAATGAGGTCTCCCCTCAGTCTCCTCCAGGCTGAAGAAAACAAGTGACCTCAGCTACTCCTTAAACGGCTTCCCCTTAAGGCCCTTCACCATTGCTATTGCCCTCCTTTGGACACTCTCTCACAGCTCCATGTTGTTTTTATATTGGGGCACCCAGAACTGCCCCCAGCACTCGAGGTGAGGCCACCCCAGTGCAGAGCAGGGCGGGACAATCCCCTCCCTTGCCCGGCTGGCAATGATGTGCCTGATGCCCCCCAGGACAGGGCTGGCCCTCCTGGCTGCCTGGGCACTTCCCTCATTAAACTTCACATGGCTGGTGATTGCCGAGCCCTCTAATTTGTGATCATCTCTCTGCAGGGCCTCTTTGCCCTTGAGAGAATCTACAACTCCCAGTTTGGTGTCATTGGCAAACTTAGAATTCTTTTGGATTTTGTCTAATAGAGCATTACTCAACTTATAACTCAGGTCTTGCAGATTTTCACTTGATAATACTTCTTTTCCTGGGCTGACTCTTTCCTCTATAGAACACTCAATTTCAGAAATCTAGGGCCTGCTTCTCTGTCTTTTACTCAAGTGCCTACTTCTTACGACAAACATAGTTGGGAATAGTATTTGCACAAACAACTCCATTAAAGTCACTGATTAAGAGACTGGGAGGAAAACAAATGAACAAAACCAAAAGGACTTCTGTTGTACTGTGTAAAGGACTGCATTGAACATGCTAATGATAAAACATATGACCTCCTTGTCCCTAATCTCTCTGATAATACAATGTTATAATTTCTGTAAAATCAAAGTTTATTTCTGCAGTAATTTTTGTGTAACTGGTGGCTACTAGTAAATGATCCACATGTGGAGAAATTATTAGACACCCAGTTAACTCAAAGAGATATTCTGTATTATGAAGTGCTTGTAAGATTACATTAGAGAAACCTTTGACTATTTTTCCAGCTTGCTTATTTCAAAATCCATAACTTCTTTTGATTGTGAAGAAAGTGTCTTCTTTTTTTATTTTTTTATGCAGTACTTCAGACAGTTGAATATCAACCTTCTTTTAAAAAATATTTTTCTCAAGGATATTTATAGATCCTCAACTTGAATTACTGTACCAGCACAAAGATTTGTTTTGGAAGAAGTGGCTTGCATTCAGACCTTTAAGATGTGTGACTTTATGGAAAGACTTCACAGAATTTACTCTGTTTCCTCAGAAACTTTCTGTCCAGTGCTTGCATGCATGTTTGGCATGAGAATTACCTTCCATCCAGTGCACACATTTGCTGTGTGACAGGAGTGGCAAATGCTGGACATGGCTATGGACTGTAGGCTTGACCTTAGCCGGGCAACACTGAACATCTCATGGATACCAATGACCAAGGCAGCAGCAGGCAAATTATATATAAACCCTCCAGGTTATGGACAGTGAATCTAAAGTAGCTCATGGCAGCAGCCAGCTACAAATCCTTCTGTTCGGGACTTGGAGCCCCGAGTGTGGCATCTGGGCCCTGCAACTGCCAGCTCTACTCTCAGACAGCATCAAAGGTTGACTCATCTGCAAAAATAGGCAGAGGAAAATGAAGGCCAAGGGGTCTGTGTACAGCTTACTCCTGCCAGCTACATGAGGAGGGAGTGCCAAATACATTTTAGTAGTGTTTTAGCCACAATCATATTGATGAGTCCAAGCATTTAAAAATGCATTAGTGTCAGATAAAACCTGTGTTGTATGCATTGGTTTTACTAAGAAAGTATTAGATATTACATTCTCCAAACACCGTATATTTGACATAATTTTTTTTCAAGACTAGCTTTTACATGTATCCTTGGCCATCTTTGTGATCCATCAAGTCAGGAGAGATGCATGTCAAAAGATCAATAAAAGACTGAAGATGGAGTCAAAGAACTTGTGAATATAAGAAGGAAATATATATAATTTCTCATCCTAGCTCCATTATCCTTTTCAAAAGTATAGAAACCATGCTGGCATAAAATAAAAATACAGAAAAACCCCCAAACCCTCACAAAGCAAACCTCAAATCAATCTGCTCCTTCTGTCCCAACCACCCAAGAAAATAATTAAAGGATGGATTTTAGAAGCATACCCCTTGAATTATGCCATATCACATATGACTGCATGGACAGGGATGACTTTCATCTTTTTGCAATATTGGCAACCAGGGGCATTTTCTAGAACAAAACTACAGTGGAAAATGATGGAAAAATCTTTCATTCTCAACTACAAGTTAGTGATGCCTATGTATGTGCTAATAAAATAAAAATACAGAAGGAAATAAAAATCTCTCTGTGGAATGCTGGAACAGGGAATCCCAAGCACACCTCAGACAAACGCAGACACAGTCTCTTGTAATGAGGAATTTAGTCAATGATCAAGGAATTGATTAGGATTCAAAGTATTTGGGTCAAATTCCTCTGTTCTGCCTGGAGAAAAGCTGTAATTTTTTTCCTGCCTTTCTAAAAACAGAGTATGAATTTCCTCCTTCTTGCCATTACCCAATAAAACTTATCTTTAGGTAAATTATTTCCTTAATATGGACTGGTCTGTTGTTCAGAAAATAAAGTCTTGACTTTATTTGTTCCTCTAGCTGTCACTGATATTTCGATAGATAACTCAAAAATTTATCTGAATTCAGATTTTAGTCAAATAAAGTGGGAAGGCTCTTTCTCAGACTTGAGGTTTAGGCTAGTCATCTAATCTGTGCAGAAATGGGCAGTTCTATAAGAAACTCACCTGTTTTATACAGATGTCCCAGAACAGAATAAAAAATTTTTTCAAGGCACTTTTTAACTGAATGTATAAGCCTAGACTATTGGCTTAGTCTATAGTTCATTCTTCCAGAGACCCAACAAGATTTGAGATTCATTTTGTTCATATAATATCACAAAGCATGAGGATGCTCTAGGAAGTACTGCAATACTTAAAATTTCCAGCTAGAAATAGTAAAGTGGAACAAGGCCTCTGCCAAAAAGCATATCTGAATTCAGAGTTTTATGCTGAGCTTTGAAGCTCATATCCTCAGTAGTATTCATTCAATCAATATGAAATATAAGTGCTTTTTCCAGAAGGAAATAATTCATAAAACATGCTGTTACCAATAGCTATGCATCAATCTCTCCATATAGTATGTAGACACCGAACAGTTTGACCTAAAAATTTCAGTTTACCCATTGTTGATAAACTACCTAACACAACATTATATATTACATATAGCTGGTCAACAAAATTATTAGAAATGTTGATGAAAAATAAACCTTTTCTAAAACAACAGTTCCCTGGGTATTTATGTCAGTTGAAAAAGAATCTAATCCTACACACTTCCTCTTATTAATCTCTTTTCTTTTGCACATTTTTGTCAATGACCAGCACACAAAGGGCTGTGGAAGAAGAGGAAAATGAAATATTAATATGGTATGTTTAAGTTAAAATTTCAAAAATTAAACTCACGCATACATCTAAATACTAATGAAAAAAGTTACAAATTGCTGCGGAAGTATATTGTATGGCAAGGTATATGGGAAATTTGGATGAAAATCCAGTCTAAACAGGACTTCTGTGCTGTTCTGTTATAGCATCACAGCTCATGGTAGAGAAAGACAGAAATCCACTACCAGGGAGACCTCAGGGTCTTGAAGATGTCACTAAAACCCTCTAGACCCTATGGAAAATTCATGTAGTTTTTTGAGCTTACTTTGTCTTTTATTCTCTGACATGTGCCCAAGATATCAGTAACTGTATTATCAGCTGACAGATTTTGTTCTTGTGATGTTCTGATCATTCTGAGTATCTGACTGAAATGAGTAGATCTGTTATCCAAATAACTTCCTGCTCATTATAAACAGCAATGCTGGTTCCCAGTGATTTTCAGATCATAAGTTTCTGGGCTTAAAAGCCTATCTACCTAACCCTATTGAACATCACCACACATTAATTCAGTACCTACTGTCAAAGGTTTTGGCATCTCCTGAAGTATTAAACATCAGATGCCACTGCACACAGGAAGCATATAGAACTTATTTAGCTATTGACTTGAGATGCCAGTGACTGAACTCCCAGCTGCAACTGCTATGGCATCAGCACTCAGCCCTAAATTATGTATTTGCTAGAAAGTGCTTAAGTTTTTCATCATAAAACTGCATTTTTTCATGCATCAGAACTGCAAATCACTCATACTTTGAATCTGATTATACTTTAAAAGTGATGACAAAGGAAGGAAACATAGTGGTAGAGGAAATAGAAATGCAGGAAACCAGATTACAGAAACCCAGCAAAGCTAAGTATATTCCAAAGGGGCTTTATAATCATGAACAGTCAGCTGTTATTGAAAAGTTAGCCATTTTTGTTTAGGAAGAATTTTTCCTTAGGTAACATCTAGAATGATAATTATCTCCTTTGATTGAATCCACTTTCTAAATCCTCACTCTCATGTAATGCGCAGTTTTCACAGATTCTTTTTACAGACCCTGTCCAAGATGTGGCTTTTGCTATCTATCTGCACAGCTGAACTATCTCACGCCTCAGCTTCTGAAACACCCTTTTTTGCTTCCCCCTTTGACAAATGCAATCTTGCTCAGCTTCTGCAAAGATCATTTTCCTGGCCTGTCACTTTGACCATTTTACCTCTCTCTACACGTTTCTTCACTGGCTACTGCTTTTCTGACACTTCAAACACAAGCTTCTTGGCTTCACCTTCAAAACCCTTCCACGATCCTTCCCCACCCCACAAATGATCTTTACATTCAGTGAAGAGTAGTTGACACCTGCTATTGATTGGCACACAAAACCAGCCTCAATCAGATTTTTAATCAAGTGCCCTCCTGATTTCTCCTACTATCTTTAAGATTGGGATGCACTTCCCACAACTGTTTCCCGTATTTGCTCATTTCTCTTTTTGTCAATCATGTCATTAAAATTTGCCTTGCGATCATGTCCAAACAGTTCTAAGGTCAGAGAATTGCCAGAAGTACAGTTTTTTATGCCCCAGTACCTTATTTTTATTTTCTCACTTCTGGCTCTCTGGCTGAATGCAAGTTCTTTGCAAAAAGGATTCTGTGAGGTTTATGTGTTTCTCATATATTGGTATCCTAGTCAGCTCCTGAGATTCTTTGAAAGTACAAAAAATGAGAGAGCTTTTCCAATGCTTTTCTAAAATTTTTGCATTTGGAGTGATTTGAGCAATGCTTCTATATTTTCTGGAATTTATGATCCTTGAATGTTGCTATTTTTAGCTTTGTTTTCATCTTCCAGATGAAATATTATTCAGATTCATTTGGGCCATCCAAAAACTTCAGTTTCCTCACAGTACACTGAGAAATGCCTTACCTGGGCCTATCACCAACATTTACACAGAATGTCCAGGTGCATCTTAAATGTAGAAACTTAAGGATAATTATGGTACATGAAAAAGAGATTTCCTCAGAAGTGGTACCATATGCGGTGTAAGTGGCCAGCTCCTTCTGTCTTGCATCATTGCTCAGATAAAAATGAGGTAGTTCAGACATTTTATGGGAAGGATGTATTGCCTATAAAATTTATTTCTCTCTTCACATGATGAGAAAACACTCTAGGGTATACCAGAGAACAAACTTGCCCAGATCATAAGGAACAGAGCACATTGGATGCAGGCCATTAAATTAGTGCTTTCTAAGCTATCTGATCTGGTGCTGCAAGCAGAACTGACTGTTGCAAGTATTAGGTATGAACATGTGTTTCCCCTTCTTTCTCACTTGCTCTTACTTGCATTTTTTTAACCATGACCTTAAAGCAGTTTGTAAGGACAGATGCTGCCACATTTACGAGCCTTTTTGTAAGAGTATGTGTAAAGCATATGATAATGAACAACAAAACCACCAAAGTGCTGTGGTTAATAGTTATCCAGGGTGATCAGATCCATAATATTTTAATTATTGCCTTTTAAGGGCCATGCTGAGGAAAATCAAATCTTTCTTTAGATAACATCACCAAGAAGGTTGAATTGAAAAAGCCCCACCAAGAACAAAAAAAACCAAATAACCCTCAACCCCCAAACAACCCACCAAAACCAGCAAAACATCTGTTTTTCATACAGTGGTCTGAAGCCACTGGGTGGATACACAGGTACTGACAGGAACTCAAACCTCTGTGTGATTCTAGCTCACATAATGGTTTTAAATGAATTGTTTACAGTGGTAAATGAAAACTGGTGTGTACTGGTGAATATCCATATCCATAGGCTTTTATCAGTAGTTTGACTTATTTTTTCACCAGTGTTAGTGAGATAAGAAGGTGAGCATTGACCCTTCAAGACACATAAGTGAAAATTTTGGGCTGGATATGAAGCTCATTGCAAGGACTGGTAGTTTTTCAAACTGCATGAACAGTTTTGATGCCTCATTCAGTACATCTTGATGTTCTGGACTTCTGATCTTGCAGATAAATGACCACTTATTTTGTATGCCTTCAGTGAAAAGGAATAAGGAACACAAAGGTTGTCATGTGTACATATCTATATTTATATAAAGTCAGTCCACACATAGGAAGAGACAATTCAGAAACAAGGACGCCTTTCTAACATCTTTAACATATTTGTAACCTGAGTTCAGCAATGATATCTGGCCCATTCATCTGGAGTTGATGTAGAAGGTGAAGCAAGCATTACTTGTTACAAACTTTTTCAAGATCAATCTCAGTTAACAGTATCCTATGGCAAGATTAAAAAAAATTTAATTTTTACTGCAAAACATGCTTACCTTGTACTTAGAAGCTCTACTTCTTTTCTTTTACCACATAAAAAAGAGGATCTTTTTTAAACTACTTATCTTTTAAGTAGTTTATGGTAGTACTGTAGAGTCAAGACAGCTGTGAGAAAACGAGTTCAATTATTTTTGTTTGTGCATCCATTTTATTCAGTCAACAGCATGTCCAGAATCTTTTCTCCTGTTGGTGATGTGCATTCAGACTAAAAACCAACTTTCACATCTTGAGTAAACTATGCCTGGAAGTCATCTCAAGTGTAAATTTCTTGAATCATCGCAAGATAGGAAGGATGACACTTCAGTATGAATATATCAGTACTACCTCGACAACATTTACAAGACAAAAAATACAAGAATGAAAACAAAAGTGAGGATAGGGTGTTCAGTTTCTGGAGCTATGATTAAAACTGCACAGATTTTTGTACATGTGTGACTTGAAGAATATTACTGTACTTTGTTGATTTGTTCCTCACTGATGAAATACGAGCAGTTTCTGCTTTTGCTGTGGCACTCGTGTTTTAAGGCATGTGTAAAATGCTTGTGAAAGAAGTTAGCAAACTTTTCACTCAATTTTTGGTGAGTAGATTCCTACACTAAACACTTCTGCATTCCAACCTTGTCCTGGAGACTGAAGCTTCAGTAGAGACATTGATTCCAACCAAGATGCAAGCAGGTCCATGGACATTTGTGCTGCATAGAAGAATCCATAGAATTTTCCTTCAAAATGAACAAATAGCTGTTAGTCACCTTTTCTGTGTGCTCTTAGGTGTAGTATATATCTGCATATACTTTGACAGAGATATTTTTCTTGTTTAGAATAGAAATAATTTTCTTGGTTTTTTGTTTGTTTGTTTTATGAGAGAAAAATATCTTTCTAATTCGGTACTCAAATTATCGCATTAGAGATCAGAATGCGTCTGAAGCCCTAGAAAATGAAGGAGGATGTTTTGAAATTCAGAGAGAGCACAAAATGATCTTTTGACCACCTAATTAAGCAAACTCAGGTTTTTTAATTTTATTTTGCTTCATGTGCAATTTGGGAATTTGACTTTATAGCTGGCCAAGGTGGATGGCGCGACACAGCCTGACAGTCTGTGTCAGAAAGGTAAGTATGTTTCTGAGTCAAATATATTGTTTAGACATGGTGTTGTTTTCTTGGACTAGTATAAAGCCCAGAGGATACAGTAATTTTTTTGGGAACAGAGTTACAACAAAGGCTGGTTGAAGTGTCATATAGAAAATTTGGAGGACATTTTTTCCAGTCCTTTCTGATTCCCAAGCATGAGTGCAAAAAAAAAAAAAAAAGAAAAAATATATAGAATGAGAACCATGTGATTTGGGGAAATATGTGCTGTTTCACATGAGCTGCAATAGAGGCGTCTCAATTTCCTTTTTTCTGTAGAAGACTTCATGATCAGCAAAAATCTTATATAGTTCACAGTAGCTTCTGTAACTTTGTGACTGTTTATATTGACATAAAATGATAGGAATTAAAGCAAGCCCTACTTGCATGCACACTTTGAATTGGTATGTCCAAAATATATCAGAAGTTACCCTGGTGACATTTCTGAATTGGGAAAGCACTTTGATGCTTAAAAAGTTTATTTTTTTTTCTTTCTTATTTTAATGGGATCCCAGTACAGCATATCCAAATATGTTCCATTTTCATGTAGTCATGCCTACAGACAGTTTAATGCTACCATGTTTTTAAATTTTTTTTTTTTTATTATTTTTCTCTGTGAAAAGGGAAACTAAATTAAGCTTAAAGGGAAAAGCATGAACAAAACAATGATCTTGACTCCAGTACATATTGCATGTATCTTATTTAGGCTGCATCAAAGATCAGTGGTATAACCAATTTCATTGCAGAAATTAAGGCTGCTTTGCATTAAAATTACCTATGAGCCAAAGAATTTTGTTCACTAAGCATCTATACTGCTATTTTTTGATACCAATATCAAAGAAGGGAATGAGAAGGATGTGTTTCTCTTGAGCACATTGTAGTAATTCTCTTCTCTTTACTAACTAGAGTTCCAATTTAATAGTCAAACGCTTGTTTAACAGCACCCATTTTCTAAAAATCTGTTCGCTAGTGTTAATTATGTCTTCTATTAGTTATGACCTGAGTCATGAAACAGCTGTTCCACTATTTCATCCGCAAACTGGCATGCACATAATTACTTGTGTTGTCTGTTTAGTCTTTTACAATGTCATAGTGGTAACTTTGCTCAGTCAATGAGCATGATGAAAGACCACATCACTTCAAACTATTTTTCAAAAACTTATACAAGTAAGGCTTTTGTGGTTGTGAGGCAGGAAGCTATGTGACCAATGAACACTGCATCTGTGGCTCCTTGCATTTTGTGGTGAATTTTTTTGTTTATAAATAGAAAAGGTTTTGAGTATATTCTGATGAATTCTAGAGTATCAAAACTAATGTGATGAAAAATATTTCCCCTTTGCATCCACTTAACTTGAAAAGGAACTGACTTAATTTGGGGTGCCCAAGGAAAATATGGCTGAATCCTTAGAAGTAATTTGATAAGATAAAAAAAGGTTGCAAATGAAACACTGGAGGAAAGAACTATGTGCAGAGAAGCCCTACATTTGAAGATGCTTAGAATGGATACAAATTAAACTATGTTTCCCAGGCTTGATTATCTAGAGGCAAATATCACTGCTTTAGCATTCTTCCCAAATTCATCTCCAGGGTTAACTATCCATGTTTAATCATTGCTGATAATGAGATTTGTAAGCTTGCAAAAATCCCTTAACTAGAACTCTATGTACAGGGCCACTTAAAGCTAAGCTGGACGTGTATAAATATGTGTATAATATTATAAACACACATGCAATCTTGTGATACATAATCAGTTGATTTTTTGAAAGTATGGAGGCACAGAGATAATTCTGTACTTGCTTTCTGAAGAACAGAAATATAATTGTTAATTTTAATGCATTGGTGTACCAAAGACCTGAAAGGACTGTCTAGCTCAGATGCTACTTACCTAAAGGAAATACTGGTGACAAGTTAATGAAATTTTGAATCAAATATTAAGCAATTAATTTTATATCCCTTTATTAATAATTTGTTGGGAAGGAAGAGTGACATCATGCATAGCTTTCAAAAGGATGATCATAGAAACAAAATATTTATAAATTCTTTTGATAAATCAAAATGAGCAATGTAGTAAACATACACCTATTCTTCTCATTATTCAGAAGTCTGTTCTATCAAAGAAGTTAGCTTTATTTTGTCACATCATTTATCACACGGAGAGAATTAAAAAGAAAAGAAAGAATGCAGCTATACCGTACCTTGCCCTAAGCCTTTTTCAACTGACTTCAAATTGTCATTAGAATTCCTCTTTGGTATTGTTCAGTTTAGTGATCTGTTTCTTCTTTACTATTTCTAAACTTAATTACTACAGCTATATCCAAGATACAGAATCCTGTAAGAACAGAAGTGTTCCTTGGTGCATTTGTATGGTAGCATCACACTTCCAGTGCAGTAAAATGCCAGTTCATAGCAGTTTGTGATGGGTGTTTTCTCAAGTCAAATTATTTTCTTTTCTTGAGCTAAAGTTTTAGAGTGAAAAGGATTTTTTTGTGGAATATCTAGGCTCTGTTCTTAAGTTCTTTGAGCAGAGTCCTTTGTCAAAATAGTTGCAGAACTCTATTACCAATGTCTCATGCTTTAGCCCGAGTTGTTAGATCTGATGCCAGTGGCATAATGTGACAAGACAGGCAAGGCTACCTTTTCTTTTACTTAGTGAAAGACTTTGGTTTTCCTCTAACTTCCCATGACAATTGTCATTGTGAGCCGCAGCCATGTTCTCCCACTTACGTCCTCATCAATGACAAAAAGAATATCCCTGACTTTAAGTAGATCTTACACTCTCCTTCTGAGGCACCCCATTATCCCTCTCCTCAACAAGGTCCTGGGCAAGGCAGTCAGCCCTCCTGTCGCAGGAGATGCTGCTCAGGTCTGGCTGTGGGCCCAGCTCTTGAAGCTACATGTCAAAGACAAATTTCAAAGGAAATTGGTGTCTGATTTGCACCAGGGATATGCAACCAGAATGTGTTCTAGAGGATGTATAGGAGGTGAGGGTTGCATTTAGTCCTTTCAAATTGGTATTTATTCCCTCAGGGAAGTTCAAATAGTCCCTCTATGGGCAGCAGCAGAGTGGGCTCCCCTGTGCTCCAGCAGGCTGTGAAGACATCATCAGATAGAGTTAATTAACTTCTTGTTTGGGTTTTTTGATGGTCTTTTCTGATTGTTTTTTTCTGATTTGGACTGTTCTGATTTCCTCTTTGTCCCTCTTGACACGCCTGTGTCAGCAGCTGGGGTATCAAGGAGAGGAAGTGTTGCTGCACAGGCTGGGCGAAGGGGCACTTAAATGCTGGCAGCTCTGTCTTTCTACATCTTGGGATGTTCCTCAGAGCCCTGGTCTATTTCTCTGTGCTCTTCTTATCAGGTGTTTTACCCGCTCCTGCTCCATAATTCATCATCCTGCATGCATAGCCTGTAGCCAATTCATTTAAAATGTCACTCGGTAGCACTGTGGCTTGTATAACAATGTGGTTGATGAATTGGAAGTTTACCTCCACAGCCTTTAAACTTGTAGGCACTTTGCATCTAGAAGGTAGAGGTCAAATCCCACCCCTCTGTCATTCTTCCTTCTCTACTTTCTTACTTATGTCCTGTGGCTCTGGGAGCAGCAGATGGTGGAGGGAAGGACCTACGTGGTGGTGGTGACTTTGGTGTCTGGTGAACATACATTACAAGGGACAGAGAGTTCTCAGTAAGACAAGGCCCTACTACCACAAGAACCACTTCACAATATGGTGACCAAGGAGGCTTCTCCCAGGATGCCGTGTTCTGTTATGTTAATCTATCCCAGTCTGGATTCCCTGGCTGGCTGTTAGGCTCTACCCCCTCATCACTCCCCCACAGTTTCCCCATTGGTCCCCATTCCCCAGTCCTGCCTTTTCCCCGCCCCCAGGTAAAACTGTCAGCTTTGGGACAACTTTGGTGTTTGCCCCTGCACCCTTGAACAGTGTAGAAGCAATAAATGCTCCTGCCAGAGCACACACAAATGCCCTTCTGGACTCTGCTACCCACTGTCATACTGAAGCCACCCGTGCCTCTGTGGGGGCACACGGGACCCCACGGAGCCCAGCAGGGACAGTGTAAGTGACAACTGCCATGATAGGAACAGGTTTCTTCCCTTCAGCCAGTCTACTCTTGGACCTTGGGAGAGATAGGATCTGACACTATGGAGAGGGTGGCTGACCTATTTGGGGAGAGTGATGAGGGACAAGGAGGCTTGGATGTAGAGTCTCAGGTCTATCAATTACGATACACAGAATGACGCACAAAATGTGTGTGAGGCAAGGACCCTCCAGACTTGTTGCTGCCCCAAGTGCAGCTTTGCATCCAAGGAGATGTTTAGGGCCAGGATATACCTATGAATACACAGTTTCTGGGTCTGCTTTAATGCAATTCATCCCTTGAAGAACAGTTCTAAAGTGCTTTCTGCTTTCAATCTAACTGCTTCTACCTCTTGAATTAATCCAACTCGTTTGATCATTCACCTTTTTTGTCTGTTCTTGTTATCTCCACTGATTATTCTCATCTCTCTGTGCTTCTGTAAAGCTTTCTGCAATCCCAAATTGGATCTTAAGCATACGTTTCTTCTAATTCATCATGCTAGTTTTTCTCCTAATCACATCCTTCTATTACTTCTTTCATTTCCTTCCATCTTTCTCATTCTTTACTTTGCCTTTCTGTTTCTACTGTGACTAACTACTTTCTCTCATTTCACTCATCTGTTTTCTTCTCTACTGCACATAAAACTTCCTCTGCTCTTCCTGCTGTGGTTGAATTTATTTGTTTGGATGTGCTCTTTTCCTTTCCCAAACTTTGCTCGCTTTTGAGAAACTATACTCTGTTTCAGAAACAAGTAATCCCTGCAAATTCTTCCTGCTCTTTTGTACTTCAGGAATGCCTTCTCACTCTCAAAATGTCACAAACTTACACTGTTAGCTTGGTGTCCTGTTATATTTGCAGCTCCTCTTTTGTGCAGATCCTGCTCTTCCCTCATTGTGCTTTTCCTAGACTCTCCCATATACCTTTATTTTCATAGGGGCGGAAAATTTTGTGGTTTTTTTTTCTTCCCTTCATATATAATTAATTATGAGAATGTCCTATTTTCTGCTTGCCATGAAATGGCATTTAGAATCAGTAGATGGAACAGAATTGCTTTGAATTAGCACCTCTACAGATTAATAAGAAAAGTTGTGGTCTCTGCGTTGGATAAAGCCCTGAATAAAATAAGTCCAGACTTTCATTTGTTTACAGTTATCTTCCCAGCAACTCAACTTACCTAAAGAAAGATACTTATGTATAGGGTAATACTGGGGGGCAAAAATAATATATTTCTTATTCTGTTAAAGTCAGACATCCCATAGAGATTAGAAGGCCCATCTGTTTATCCAGAGTGGTATTTTACTAAGGATTTAAACAGAGTTATTTTGGTCTTTTTAAAAAAACTTTTTCAGCTGGGCCTGCCTTTCTAAGATGTTGTGGCATTATATCACTATAAAATTATGTAAATCCTATGTCCCTGTAACCAAGCTGTTTTTTAAAGAAGTTTTGAATGGGAAAGGGAATTACAGGCATCAAAATTTGTTTAGATATTGTATTTTATTCCTTATGGATGACATAAAATAAGTTTAAATTTAATTTAGTGTGTAAAAAATTTAATAATAATAAAATGATTTGGTAAAATCTGTGCATTGGAACATGAGCTTTTCACTACATTTATGTTTCATGATCTCCTGTGCTGTAGAATTTTGTATGACTTTTGTATGATTTTTGTATTTTATATATGTATATTTGTGCCCACACATATAAATATGTTAGATTTCATTATATGGATGAATATAATCATATTTACATATATGTCCTTTATAATTTTTAGTTGAATTTCTCTCATGGAGAGAGCAGGATTTCAGTTGTGAGATCCTTTTTTCACTTCTTTGATGCTAGTAGAACTTTGTATTTCATTTGTTACTTCCATTGCCTTCAAGCTCTATCAAATAATGACATCCATTGATCATCCTGTGCATGGATTTGAAGTTTCATTTCTGTGTTTGGATCCTAAAAAAAATAACAATTTAGAATAAACACCTTTTGGTTTGTGGTTATCTCTTTTAACATTTTAATTTTCTAAAGATGAAATATTATTATTTTCAATTATTCTGTTTTTGTGGTTCTGTTTTTTTTTATTCTGGTGGCATTCATACCTATATGACCAAATCTAATTACTGCCCTATATTTTTGGACTCTCTGTAACAGTAATAACTCCTGTAACCCTGAATAAGTTGTTATAAGTTCACCATATTAGACAAATCCAAAGTCATTAAAAATCTCATCAAGTGGACAGTATCTTAACTGTCATTTCTGGGGTATTTTTCAAATGCTCATAACAACATGAAAGTGTTTAAGAAAAAAGAAAAAAAATTACCTACAGAAGTCTTGAAGAAAAATAAAGAGTTTCAGAAATTAAAGCTATTCAGTTTGCCAGAGTAGTTTATAATGGTTTCTTTTATCACCTTGTCCATTGGAAATAGACTTCTGATAATAGATTTTTCTTCATTCTTTGCAAAATACATACTGATATCCAGCAGCTGCGTGTGGGAGCTAACCATGTGCAGGCTAGAAATAAGGGATTTTTTTTAAAAAGACAACTATGTTAATTATTCATTAGGTGACTACCATACATGATGAGTTGGATGAATACTCTGCATGTAGGGTAACTTTTCTGTCAGTTGTTGTTTAAATCAAAAATAATGTGTCACCTCTGAAAGTTCATTTCTCTCTCTATTGACTGAAGAGACAGCAAGTGTCCTAAGTGTCCTAAGTTAGGTAAAATAAATCACAGGCTATGACTATCCACTTAAGAAATGAGGTATTTTTCAGTGTTGTATTCAAGATGAAGTTTAGGGCCTTCCATGCATCATCTACTGGATGCAAAACAGAAAGTAATTTATGGTCTGGATTTTAGAGGTTTTTGTCATGTTGAAGAACACCTGTACAAATTATTAGACTTAATTCCATGGGTGTTTTCAAGTGAGTAGTACTTCAAAAATATAACTTAGTGCTTCGTGTTCTGCCCTAAAGTTATTTAAAGCATCTCAAAATTCTACTCCCTACCTTTTCAGTATAATCTATAAGTACTTTTCTTGCTGTCCCATGGTGCTCTTTATAAAAAGATCATAATGCAAATTCTCTTTGGCTAAATAGATACCAATCTGAAGGGCTTAGCAATTTTGTCTAAATTCCAAAGCATTGTGCAAAGGATTTGCAGAGGCTCTAGGGAAAGCCTCTTATCTTGCTCCACTATTGTCAAACTTCAAATTTGCACGATAAAAATTGTAAGCAAAGAAAAAATAAAAGCCCCTTTGGTCTCAATGTAAAAGCAACAACAAAAAAAATGGTACAGGAATAAAACAAATACACTCAAAATAAAGGAAGGGAAAAAAGTACTAAGGGAAGAGATTGAATATACATCAAGGCATAAATCTAAGAAGCTGATGGAATTAATATAGCAACAACTATCCTACAATAGCATCGCATGCCACAAAGGAAATAAATCATTTACTGTTTTAATTTGTTTTGTTTTGCTTTCATCTTGTTTTCAATGAGGAAAAATTCACTGGTGGAACTTTTTCTAATCAACCTCTAACAAAACCTTTCCTCATCTTTCACCAGTTTTTTCATCTTTCACTGTACAAAGATTGACCTGTTTTGCATTCTGAAACTGAAACTGGACAGAAATTGTTTTCAACCCTGACTGGCACTGGGCCACGTTGAAAATTATTTGGGATCAAAGCCTGATTAATTAAAGTAAAATGATTTAGAAGTCATCATGATAATTTATAAATGACTCCAAAAAGTAGAAACAAGTTGTAAAACAGAAGCAATAAAGAAAAATAGGACAAGTAGTGGAGACAACACTTAATCTGTGTTATTGATGTGCTGCATCCCTTGTTCCCCTCTTTGTTCTCTTTACTTTTCAGGATTCAGCATATTTACATGTTAAGGATGAGATACAATTACAAACAGTTTAATATCAGTTATAATTTTTGGATGCTATTGTAAGGGGTTGGGTAGATATAGCTCTTGTTTTTCCCCAACCTCTGCCCTGACGCTTTCCGGCCTCTAGTCTCCTCCAGGTGTGGTATCAGAAATGCATTCAAGGAATGGAAAACAAATTTTTATTTTTTTTATTTTCAGTTCTTTTCCTTTACTTAGTGATAATATGTAAAATTGAGGGACAGATAGATATCTATTTCTGGATGGAATTTCATCCAAGAATAGATCTCACAGCCCTTGCACTTAAGGTTTTATGACATAATTACACACATAAAACAACACAGCTGGAAGGAAACAAAGAGGGAAAGATTTAGAAACATCAGTATCATAAAAGTCTGACAATTCTGGGTTATACTTCTTCAGACAACCAGATGTAACATGTCTTCAAAATGTATTGAAATTCATATTTGGACAAGTTAGCTGGGCCAAATATAAAGGAGGGGTATAAGGAGAATGAGTCAAGGGAGATGTTTGTATTTGAGCTGCAGATCTGTATCTGAGATTGAAGTGGGATCCAGAAGCATATAACCAGATCAAGGAACTTGGAAGATCTATTGTGATGTATACTTAGCCATAGATGACATTACAAGGAACAGGAAAAGTGAATTGTGCAGCTGTGATGAGGAAATAAACACAGGTGGTTTTACAGAGTAGCAAGGCTGTGGCAGGTTGTGTGAAGGAAGGTGAGAAGGCACATTTGAGCAAAGTGACCAGCTAAAGATGAAACTGCTGCCATTGACAGAATGTGCATGAAGCAGAAGTGATGGGAAAGAGAATTTGAAAGACCAGAACAAATTAAAAGGAACTACTTTGGTAATTTTTCTTTTTGTTCCTTTGTCTTTGTTGTTTCTGCTGAGAAGGTTGAGACCTAAACCACCCAAGTCAAGACTTTTGCTTCTTTTCACATGACTGACTGGCACATTAGACATCATCAGAATATGCTTAATCCGTGCTAAGAGCATTTGGCCTTGGTCACTTTCATTCACAAATGTAACTGGAGACAGAGGTACCCATTTTTGCATGATACATTAGTGAATACATCAGTCTCTTAGGAGGTGATTTGAGTGCTATCTTAGGGCGTAGTTGGTCGAATTTGTGACCTTCACTTGGTGTTTAGCATCTTTTCTGAAGAGGTAAGAGCAGACACTTCAAAAACCCTCAGGCTAAAAAGGGCCTAAATTTGGGCAGTGTCTTTTTTTGATAAATGTTCTAACTACGAGGAAGTTCTATAAATGAAGAGGGTTGCTGTTGTACTCAGGACAAAACAGAAAACCAAGATCTTCCCACTGGAATATTATTTCTATTTAAATTTTCATGCTAATTTCAGTAAGGCTTGCATTGTGTTGCTTTATATTTTTAAACAATAGCTATATCCTGCTGAAGAGATGGCTGCAGTTCAGTAATGCATGAAGGCGTTTCTGGGTATTGTATGCTGTTTGAATGATCCATATAGCATGCTAAGAAAGCTTATTGAAATCCATTTCTATGACAAGTGGTAGACAAAAGAGTAACCTCTGTAATGCAATTAGAGTTTCTTCCAGATTAAATGTGCTCTTTGAAAGCAAACACTGATTTTGTTGGTTTTATTCAGATTATTAGTACTTGGTGCATTATTTAATGATGCTTCTGATTAAATAGCAATGGTATTCATACATAGTTTTACTGAAAAGTAAATTTTATATATATCAGATTGCCTTATGAGACAGTGAGGAAGGAGAGCTGATGACTTTTGAACAGTATTTATGTCTAAAAATATTACATGCAGATGTGAAGACCACCTGTGATGAAGTCTTTTAAATGCTACTCATCCCATTTTTAGGACAGGCTCATACCATTTCACTGACATCAAGCAAAATTGTGACAGGTGGCCATGTCATTAAAAAAAAAAAAGTGGTAGTTCTGAGCCCTGATAATACAGAGTTCATGTCATTTTTTTCTCACAGATTTTCCCTTTACACAAATGGTGTAATTTTACACCTCAAAGTTTTACCTCTGGAAGTTATTTTTATTTTCTACAAGAGCACCTTCAGGCAATAACAGCAGGGGGGCAAATCCTTTATTTCATGTTGTCAAAACCAATATGCTGTAAGTTATTCACATCACTTTCTGAAGTGCTAGTCAATGGCTTTTTGTTTGGAATACAGACTCAGAAAAAGCAGTTTCTGAACTGGCAGCACCAGAGTGGGTGTTAGTATGGGAAGAAAAGAAAAAAAAAAGGAAAAAAAGTATTAAAAGAATTCCTTTTTTTTTCTTGCTGCTGCTGTTGAAAGTTTTCTAATGAAAGGAGATGAATCAGGAACTTTGTAATAACATGTGCCTGACCACTTAGCTCTAGGAGTAGATTGGAATGACGCTTACTCAGCACAGGCTTTGGACCTTTCAGACCTTATGTATCATTTTTCATCTACTGAGCTTCTCACAGCTGTACAAAATAAAAATGGGAATAGAAAAAATCAATTTTTTTTTTTTAGCAATTTGAGTCCAAATAGAATACATATATTCACACATTAAACTTTTAGGAAAAATCATAGCAGATACTCTGATTCTTTGCCCCAATAGTATTTGTCTTCAGAGCCATCAATTTTAGAGACTGATACTCCTTTGTCCATTTTTTTTAAAGGAGTTCAGCTGAAAGTATAGACAAGAGAAAGAGCAAACACTAAATAACGAGCCTGTAAAGGGAATATCTGCCAAATTCTTCCACTGCAGGCTGGAAGGCTGCTGAAACCTGAAATTGCTGTTATATTCCATGCAGAGAAGCAACTCTTCAGGTCTTCTAACAATGCAGTGACCTCAAGACAACATTTCTGGAACTGTTACAGCAAAGTCTTGTAACCATAAAAAATGTGTTCAATTTTTATTTTTCTTTAAGGGCTGAAAAAGCCCTCACAATTGCTTTACTAAAGGGAAATACTGAAAGGTGCTGAAAAACCTCTTCCAACTGCCTGTTTGCTGAGAAATGTGACCTTCCTAAATCCTACCTTCAGGTTGAAGTTGACAGGAAGATCTGCTGAAAATTTACCATTTTATCTAGGGAGCTGCAGCAGTTCAGTGGAATATAATAGTTTTCTATGTGAATTTACAGCACACCAGTCGTCAGAGATAGATAACTTGGTGGAAGTCCAGCAAGCTCAATTATTCAGCGTGTCTGAAGTACCAGAGGACGACAAGAAAGACAAGCACAGATGTTGCTCTTGAAGTGACTTAAGCTGACATGGTTTGCTTTCTTACTTAGGGTGTTGAATCAGGGGGGTGACTTCCAGGTGCCAGCAGCAGGGTGGGTTAACAGAGGGGTTTCCATCTCGCAGTTACAGACTATTAGTCTGAGCTTGAAAGATTTTCCCTTGGTCAAAGCAGCAATAAATGGATACTTATTTGCAAAAGGAGTAGTAAAAAGAAACTGCATTAGATGTATAGTACATTTTTTTTTTCTATTCTGTGTTACAGAAATTGGTGGGGCTACTCTGATGCTCTCTGGATAAAGTATTTGTGAAGTGGTGAAATGCTGATCCTCTACAAGTTTTCTTTTCAGCTTAAACCCTGTTGGGGCCAATGTCTCCTTGGTTTAGTTATAAGCCATAAAGATCTCTTTTTGTAAAGCAGTCAGTAGGATTTGGTTCTTTCTCTGCTATTGGGAGAATCAGAGCAACTCAGATTTAATACTTTTCTTGTCTGCTATGATGCATAAAAATGAAGATTTTATTTTTTAAAGCAGTAAAACAAAGAAAGATTAGAAGGAAATACAGAAACACAAGAAGATACTTTTTTATGAAATAATAGAAGCCCTGCTGCATAGATATTAGACTGTTTTTATTTCTGTGTGTTTCTAGACTGATGTACACTTGGTAAAGAAAAAGTAAAAATCTTCTGTGGTTGTACTTTTCTCAGGAGATGCTGGAATGATCTAAGCTGAAACCATTTTTGGCAGTGATTTCATAAATGATATTTTGATAATGATTTAAAAATGATGAAAATAGTCATTCTAGACTTTCATCAAATTAGCCCTTCTAGTTAATTTGGAATTCAATAACATTAAAATACATTTTGAACTTAAAGATTTATATTAAAAGAAATAGACTTTCATATGACATTTAAAGGGGTAAAAGAGATATCTAGTAAGAAAACATCCCAAATCCCCCAATTAATTCAATTTGAGTTGCTCAGAAAATTAAACTTAATTATTTTGTTTCTAGGAAAGAATTCATATTGCAGAAAAATAATCAACTCTTTATAGACAACTCTCTTACTCGTGAAATGAAATGTTGAAATTAGGTTGTGCCACATTCAGAAAAAATGATAACAATGCACCCCCATTTCTTCGACTTTAATAAAATTCAGACACACTGGCACCAGCTGAATCAATCATCGTTTTTCAGGAAGACACTTAGCCAGTGCTTTTCAAATCTGTTGGAGACAATGTTTCTTAAGCACCTGGTTATCTTCTTTCCTACTAGAGATATGTGTTACATCCACATTATTTTTTGATTATGATTTTTAATATACCCTTGGGGGAAAAAATAGTCGTTAAAAATAAGTTTTTCCTCTTAATGTGAGTGTAGTTCTCACTCCATATATATTATTTCTTTGTCATTAACATTAAAGGATAAAGTTGAGCCAGGTTGAAGAAATGGAATTACAGGAGATGAGATCACCAGGTTAGAGAGGAATCATTTGAAGTCATCATATTGAAGGTGCTGTGGTAATGAAAAAAGGAAGGAAGATTTGTTTGGGTAAAAAGTCTGATATCATCTATAAATGGTGATGCCTTGACATCTGGTACTTTTATAATTGGCTTAGAGACTAAATGTGATTATCAGAAGCAAATCCACATTGTCTGCAGGTTGAATTGCAATTCTTATATTACTTCAAATTTTTAAAATTTAGCTTATTAGAATTAAGAATGATTCTTTAAGAAATCCTCAAGAATAATTTACTGAAGAAAGAAATTACTATGGATAAACATCTTTCCATCAACTAAGGCAGTTGGGGAAACTACATCCATTTTACAGTTGCATAAATGAAAAACTGAGGCCCACCTCACTTAAGCCTTCTTCTGAAGTGGGTGACAATCTTATTTTTGAGCATTTCTGAGCTTTTTGTTTCAGGAAACCACAAATCATTTGTTAGCTTCAAAATGAAAACCTGTGAGGACTTGCTTGTGCAATGATTAATTTCAGGGTAAGAACAGGTCTGTATGTTGCCTACAGATACATACAATGTGTGCTTCAAAATACCTTAGGAATGCTAAAATCCATATAGTTTCAATAAGGTAATCTGACATGCAGCAATTCAATGCCAAAGTGTTCCATCCTTTATTTGAACATATAATTGCGTTGTTCTTCTTAAATTAGACTCCTTACTTATAATAATTGATTGTGATAATACAGTGAACTAACCTCAGTCACTGTTCTATTTAGCCATTTTATTAAAATGTCAGGTGTGCAAGTAAGTCATCTAGTTAAGTGGAAGTTTGATAACCTAATGTAATATCTTTGACATCAGAGATCAGATAAAATCTTTTATGTGTCATTGGCTCCAAGAATCTGACTGGGCAGATGGTGTTGGTTTTGTAAGTCAGACATAGATTGCCTGGAGAATTTCAGAGAAATATGGGCATTATTTTCAAACTCAAGTAAAGGAGAAAGGTGTCATTTCACTGACAGCCCCAGAGAATATTTCCCTGTTATTGCATGCTTGACAGATGCCATGAACAGATTGATGTGCAGAGAAAGGAAAGGTACAAGGAAACCGTACATTAAAACTCATTAACTTTAGATAGGAAAACTCTGTTGGGAGCAACTCTGGAGCATTTTTTGATGTACAGTGTATGTTTAACATTCTAAATATATGTGCTGTTTAATGTGTTGGGACTGAATTTACATATTTGGTGTAAATATGAATGAAAATGAAAACAGTGACAAGATAAACACAAGAGAAAATGCATCAGTAAAATGAATCATTAAGAATCTGAAGGGAAATACAGGAGACATTTTTCACACTCCTAATTCTAGATCTACCAGAAGCTATAGGTCTGGCATTTCAAGTGGATCATTTAAATTTCAGTATTAATTTTCTCAGAAAAAAACATTCACTTTTGTTTGTAACTTAACCATTAACTATTATTTACAAAAGAATAAGGTCTGCTTCTTAGTCCAGCCAAACTCTTATGTATGGCCTTAACTTTTACCACTGAAAAAAGTAAAGTGGAATTTTATTATCTGAGTTACCTGGTCCTGTGATGCCTCCTTATCCCATTGTCTTCTTCTCATAGATGTAGCAAATTCCTATGTTAAACCTCACAATAAAATTGATTTTTTTTTTAGTTAGGTGTAAGGTGAGTACTGTAAAACAAATAAAGCACTGGATGATGAACATAGAAGCATTTAATTTCATTTTAATATGGAATTAAAATTGCAGTATTACATATATATATAACTATAATGACTTCATTAAAATAATTTCTATCCCTGAGCATTGAATGGGCATGAATTTGAAAGGTTAATTTTAGAGGATCTTATATTTAGCAACACCACAGATTCACAGGGGAAGGAAGATGTATGTGCATGTGAATAACACAGGCAAACCTAATTTTGTTAGTTCTTCATTCAAGCACTCAACTTTTCAACCTTAATATTCTTTTAAGGTATATCTCATTGGGAATTTAATTTATGTAATTCCTGTGTTGATATAAACAAATTTGATGGTAATTTTGTAGATGAAAACAGATTTTAAAATCTAAACAGCATAGCTGAAAGAAATATTTGTAAGAAATTCTGTTCTCATTGCTAATACAACAGTGTTTAGTGAACTGAAATTGGAAAATACAAATAAATGATGACATGCTCTTAGTGTGTGAATATCTACTTCTTCTATATCTTCATATTAAGTTTGAAATGGCTTCTTTTAGGCATATAGAAATTAATTGTTTTATTAGAGATATGTAGATAATAATTGAAATTTTCATGCATAATTCAAATAATCACTTCCAGTAGATACCTAGTCTGATAAATAACTGATGGAAATGCAGATTCAATATGATTTCTTGATGTAAAAAATTTTTTAAATTTTGAATTCATGGACTGTTGTGTTAATTTGTGTAAGGATGTAACTGTAACAGCAGGTTATGGTTGATGACTTGGACTCTGATGATACCTGATGCAAAATGACCCATTTCTTACTTCAGCTTGAAGGCAGCATAATGGAATTCAAAACTGCAACTATTGTGCAATTATAAAGATGAAAAGAAAATATCTTGAAATGCAGTAGCCAGTTAATACTTATTTTTCTTTGTAATAAATTCAAATGCCTGAATGAGATACCATGAAGGTCTGTACTGCTGAAGTTTACCGAGAGCTACTTTCTGTTTCTGAATAAAAACATGCATGGCCATCAAATAACAGTGTTTGAACAACTTCTCAGTGTTCATTGAGCAACACTGGCAGTATCTGTTACATTTGGTTTGTTTTCTCTCTCTCATACACATATCCTCTCCCCACGAGGAGTAACTGAACAGACAGGATAAAAAATGCATTTGATAAGACATACTGTTCTATCTTAAATGAAGTAATTGTATTTATTATAAAAAAAGGCAAGATACTGCATTTCAAATAGTATATTTTTGGGTTTAAAGGAGCCCCAGTTCCTGTGGGAGGTCACAGTCTCAAACTGTCACCCTTCCCTCAGAAAGGTTTTCCTTCTCCCATAAGGTAAATCTTTACCCACTGGTGTGGGTTTTTCTGTGTTTAGGAATTAGAACCGTAGACTTTCAGCTACACCTGACAGACAGCTTTAGGGTAGCATAGAAAAAAGGATTCCATGTTGTTTATGGCTGAAAAAATGCTTAAAAAGAAACACCTATATCTTCTGGTATTTCTGCATCTCTACCACCTAATGATGGACCATCTCCAATTTTATCAGTCTGCAAGGCTCTTTTCCTGCTGACATGCCTTTAATCGCTATTCCTACCCTCCTGTTCACCTTGCTTTTAATGTCTCAGACTAAGAAATATCTTTTCCTTCTTTCCACTATAAAGAAAATTCTAGAAAAATAAGGCTCATTGGTTTTGAAGTGTATGTTTAGTCCTGGATGAGGAGATTAAGGCAGAGGAGAGAAAGAAGAGGAAGATGAGGAAGGGCTGAATGCCCTAGTAGAATTTTGTGAAATTGCTTATGGGTAAATTTCAAGATACAGAGCAAAATTGACTACGGGGATAAACAGAGGGCTAGGCAGTGAACAGAAAAGTTTAGGAAATATGAGGATTTGCATTTCCCTGGTGCATAATTGATAAGGACTTAATGTGAATGTTATCATGAGAAAAAAACCCAAACAAACAAATCCTGAAGTTTCAAAGACCATGCAAGAATTCTGTCATGACTTTGCAGATCTAGAGTATTCTAAACAGAATCAGAAGCATTAGATAAATTTGGATTGCTTAAATGACTAAGGCAAGGTTCCAGTGACTTTTGAAACCTCTTCATCCATCCATTTTGAAACTCATAAAGGAAACATGAAACGGAGGTGCTGAACCACACCATTATCCATATTTCTTGCCTAGGTGAGTAGATACTAAAATTTTCTAGGAAATTCCGAGAACTACATTAGATTTTAGGTGCAGTTATTGCCAGGAAACTCCAGGAAGATAACAAATTTTTAGCAAGTCAGTCTCCTATCATATTGCTAGACAGAGTGGGAAGTAGTTGTGTAGCAAATGAAATTTAGGAGGTTCTTAAGATCTCTGTACAAAGGTGGTTTTTTTTTTTTAATTTTTTTTTTTATTTTATTTTTTTTTTTTTAAACACAATTACAGTTGCATTTAATGAGGTAGCAGAACTGTAAAGCTGTCAGGAAATGCTGTGGCAACAACATTTCTTGAAGGAGCATATTAAATAGTAATGATGTCAAACATCTGAATGAGTGAGTAGACCTTGCAAACACAGTTTTCTAGTCATAGGAAATTAAAAAGGAGTTTGGAATGTTGCCAGTTGACTGACTATAGGGGGAAAAAAGGACCCATAATAAGCAACAGTTGTAGTTACAATATTTGCTGAAACCAACACACATTAAATAATAATGAAAGCAGCCATTTTAAAATGCTGGCAGCTTATATGGAACAGCTGAGCTGAGGAATCTGTGAAAAGGATAAAAAACCCCACAAACTGGTATATAGCCAATGTGCTGTCAAAGAATAAAAAGCTCCATTGGAGATTAAATGGTGAGATAACTTCAGACAAGTATTTATAAAACAAATAGTTTGAAAGTAAAACAGTAAATTCTTAGATTGTGTAAGTGAAAAATCTTCATGATTAAAGTGATATCTTCAAAGAAGAACTTACTAAATGGAATACTGATGCTTTTTATCTGCTTGCAATTTTTTAATTAAGAAAAACTATGGGCAAGGTTGACATTTTTTAACACATTGAAATAAAGCATGACTATAGTTTTGTACAAGAATCTTGCATGAAAATATTTTAAAATTTATGAAAGACTTTAAATTTCTTTCTACCCAAGATGACCTTCTTATTGCTACAATAAAGAATTTAAACCTAATAACCAATGATATTGGGATTGTAGATCTTCTTTCCAGAAACTCCAAGAAACAGTACAGCTGGGGATATTTTAAAAGACAAGAAAAGGAGCTCTTGAATTGGTGTTCTGTCTTTTTGTTTGTAATTCTATACATATTTAGCAAATATTAGACTATCATAACCATTGGGAAGGGAAAAGGTCTCATTATCAATGATATAAAAAAGCCAGATAAATTTATTATATTCACTGGAGTTTGATTGATAACAACACAACTTGAGATTATTATTAAGCCTTATGACTACATGCAGAATATAGACTTCTATTAAAGAAAATATACTCACAGTTAAGGACTGTTAAAATGAAAAGGAGGGCTTGAAATGGGTAGTTTGAAACTGAAGTGTGAGGCTTAGATCCTCTCAACCCCTGCTCTGCAGTTGTGTAGAAATTGAAGTGCCTCAATTTAGTCAGTGCTCCAAAAACCATTGACTGTTGCCCAGTAGCTTCATGCTCTGTTCTGGACACATCTCCTTCCTGGTATGTTCCTCAGTCTCACAATTCAGCCCATTCCCATTTGTACTCTCAGTGCCTGTACTAAGCATTTATCAAGAGCTGAGGAATGTTTCTGACCCTGGGAGAGACGCTGCTTCCACTGAAACTTCTGTTAGTGGTGTTACTTGAATGTCTCTATTTGTAGATAATTTAAAATTTTTGATTATAGAGAGCATAAGCCAAAAGGGGTCACTCAGCTAAGAAGATTCTTAGATTCTAAGCTCAGGTCTGGCAGAAACCTGCCTGCATATTTGTATTCATGTGTAAACAAACATATACATACATCAAGCTCCCCTGTGATCTGAATTCTGTAGGAGGATCCCAAAGGGAGATAATGCAGGCAGTCTGAATAGGCAGAGCACATGTTTTGAAATACTCTGCATTGCACAGCCTAGAAGATCAGTCCAAGGTCACCTAACATGACTAATGGGATGTTCTCAGTACTGCTTGAATCTCTGACTTTGCTGGAAGTCAAAGACAATGTCCTTTAAATGCTTATCTATTATGAAGACTTGTTCTGTACATCTTTCTTTCTCCATTATAATATAAATGTAAACAAAGAGCATAAAAATATTTCCCTGTTCAAATCCTCTGCTAGAAGCCAAACTGTCTCTGAAAACCTCAAAATTACTCACAAAAACTTCTGAAGGTTATGACAGACCTCCTGCTTCTTTGTTCTTGGTGGTGGTAAAAGCTGGATCCCTGCCCAGTGCAGGGAACATAGTGTGTAAATAGCGTTGCTGCAGATTGCTACTGGATTGTTCAAAACATCAGATGGCGAGAATATGTTATTATCAACAAGCTGTTTACTGGCCAATCTATTACAAACTCTGATGGAGCACCAGGCATTTTATTGTAGGCAAGCCAAAGGGATGGAGAAAACATATGTCAATCTCTCTGTTACTTTAAGGGGCAAATTCTGCTCTTTTGCATCAGTATGCTCTAAACCTCCCACAATGGAACCACAGTGCTGTTGGTAGAGAAGGGTAGGATCTAAGGCAGTGCTGTGGGAATCACTAGGATAATGCAGTTCTCAGATATCTGGGCAACTTTATGTCAACATACATTTGCATAATAAGAGTACAGCTGAAGCATCTGTGAGTAGTCCTCCCTTCAGAAGGATTTCGAATGCATGAGTTTGTCAGTCTGTGTGCAATATACAAACAGTCAGGAATTGCTGAATGGCTGTGAGATTTCTGTTAGTTCTTAGATGAAGTGAAGTTTTGAGTCTTTTATTTGCCTTTTACTTATGTTTATTTTCCCCAAGTCTATAAAATAAAATAAGTCCATTATCTTCAATCCCAAACATGCTATCAAGAATCAGATACTTCATGAAGAATTTTTGAGTTTATATAGGGAAAAATATATCTGTTTATTCACAGCACATTAATCAATAATATATCATTGAAAGGAGATTTTATTTTTTTTCCATCCCTGTTGCTGACAATGTCCTTCCATATTTTTCCAGAGAAGGTTTGGTTCCAATGGGGAGCAGGATTTAGAGAAGGGAACAGAGTTATTATGATAATGAGGAAAGAAAAAAGGCAACTTCCTTTGGAAAAAATCTATGACTAAATGGATGGTAAGCAGTTATATATATATATATATA
>JACBWW010000006.1:1040624-1100486 GCA_020086605.1 Lanius collurio | reverse complement strand
GTTTGGCCCTGCTTTAAACTGCTATTCATCCCATATCAGCACCTCATGCCAATGGCACCCTCTGTGCACAGCACTCAGGGTAGCTCTCATCACCTTTCTGGGACCTGAGCTTCACTATGGCTCTAATCAATGAACTTGAAAAGTGAAAGTCCAGGAATACAGTGGACTTAATGAATGATTAATGAGCAGGCAGGGGCTGATCCAGACGGCCTTTTGAAATGTCTTGATCCAGCCAAAATGAAGGCAGGAGAAGAAAGGAATGAAAGCACTCGGCGATGTGTTCAGAGAAAGTAATTGGGCAGGGAAGTACAGCAGAGAGACTGAATTAATGTGTGATTGGACTGGCAAAGATGACAGAGAAGTGAGCATGTGGCTGCAGCTTTCCTGAAACTGTTCATTCTCTGAGGCCCTGCTGTAGCTGCTGCTGGCAGGAAGGAGAGGGGGGTCTGCAGCAGCAGAAAAAAACACATGGTAGGATGCGTTTCAACCATATTTTTTTCACACAGGCAGTAGTTTACCTTTCAGCTATCAGTCCAGCTAGCTACAGTGGCAAGTGCCAATCCATTTTTAACAGCAGTAACAAGATGAATTACTTTGGGACTCAAAGTATCTGAAATAATAAAGGCTGTTAATAGTCTGACAGTCAGCATCCTGCTACCAATATGTCTTCTAAAGTGAGTTTAGCATTTATTGTTCGGCAGGTTATGATAAGGGTCTACATGGGATGTTTTGAAAGAATTCGAATAGCTTCTGTTGTGAGTTAACACCATTTGCATCGTAATGAAACATTCTTTCAACAAAGTGTTGAAGGAAAACAAACTAATTAGTTTTTTGAACAGCACCTGACATTCATAGGGCCCAGTGGTGATGCTGGCTAAATGCCTGCATGACTGATGCCCCTTTCTTGGAGCCGGCCAGCATTTTTCTGTCTGCGAGTTCATGAGAAAAATAAGCAAACAAAATCTCCCCAATACCACTACAGCTTTTAAAAATGATACTAAGCCAATTTGATGAAATTTACAATGCACCCCTGTCTTTCCTATCTTTGCAACTCTTTTGCTGCCATCTTTTACTTTGATATATAAAATGTTATTTCATTTTTGCTGTTACTGACCTACATTACTTTTCTCCCTCTATTATTTTCTGTTCCATATAAAAATGATGACTCCTACCTCCTCATATCCCCCTATGATCCTCCATGCACTCTTCTCTATACTGTAGGAATCACCATGGTAGCAGAGTAGCTGCCAATATGCTGCTCTCTCTTTTTTCTGTGCAAGTGACCTCCAAATTGCTGACCAGTGAGAGAAAATAAGTTACAACAAAAAATGGGCTGGCACAGGTTAGTTCCCTGCTGGGGTTTCTGGGAGCAGCACAATTGTACTTAGCCCTTTCCTTAGGGTAGAAGGGCAGGTGCCAGCTTGCTCCACAAAGGATAGAGAAGCAGAATAAATAAAGCCAAAATATGTTTTCAACCACCATAACCTACACACAGACACAGACACACACACACACACAAAAATATATAAAAAAAAAAGAGAAGATGTTTAATCCAGGTTAAGTTTTGCTCAGATTTGATCACACAGTGTTTCTAACAGGTTTGTCCATTCTTTTCTTTCCCTCCTCCACATGTGTTTGTTCAAACACTTTTTGTTCCAAAAGCTCTCACAAACACAGGTGTATTTTTTCTGCGGGAAATTGTCATGCTGGATTTGGCTGCCCTTTTAAGTTTTTTACTATCGTAAATGCTTCTACCTTGCAAGGAGGATTTAGCTAAGAAAGTGATAACTAATGAAGGAATTGTGATAACTGTATTAAGTTAACCACGGTGGAAGGTTTGTGGTCTCATCTGAACAGCCATCTTTTGCACGTGTGATATTTGTTTTACATCTTATGATTCACTGCTTCATAGCTGGTATTTGAGCATGGAAGACATGAAGAGGCACTATAGATATGTAGAGCTGTCCACTGGAAGATTTGATCTAAGGCAGATGGGCAGCTGCCACCTGACTCAACGTAGTCAAGTTGTGTCCACCTTAGAGGCCTTCCCAGAAGATTTTGCCATTGCTACAGAGATCTCTTGAACACAATGGCGCATGAAATAACTGCGAAGGAAAAGTAAATTTGCTATAATTATGTGTTAGTTGAAGATATCAATTGATTTGATTTAGATGAAAGATTGATTTTTCATCTCTTAACTGGGCTATTGAATCCCCTCATAAGACACTGCCCACAGCCAGTTCAGCCACTACTACTTAGATGATGGCAGGTAACTGGATGACTTTATTTACTGTGCTTACACCTAACCCATTTAAAATTTATCACCTTTCCTGGCTGGAAGGAAGTGATTCCTCCTTTATTGTGGTTCATTTGGTAGACTAAGATAAAGCAAGAATCCATCTATTCCTACTGGACAGGGAACATAGCTTTTTTTAATTGTCTCCACAATACACTGAAGTTATAATAGTACTCCTAAACTGGTTTCCATTATAACCTTCTCTAAGAATGCTGTAAGCTCCCCTCCATTATAAAGAGAATGGCTGTGGTATGGCTAAATTAAACACCAAGCCTGTGGGAGAAGATTCAGTCCTTGTTGCAGTGCTGCTCCTTGCTGCAAACTGCGGGAAATGCTCCAAAATCTGGCCACTGCCAGGATAGTAGGCATAGACATCTGTGGGTGAGTTATTCCAGCAAGCGTGCAGCAGCTCAGCCAGCTGCCAAACAAGCTACCCACAAGTTGTTTGACTTTGGGAGGTGTTAGAAGACTAGTTGGGAAAAGAGAGCTCTTAGCACAAAGGGGAAGATTGCTTTCTTATTATTGTACTCGCTCTCTATTATTGCACTCATTTTAACCCGCCTCTCACTGTGGGAATTGTCTGCTATGTAATTGCTGTGGTACTGAGCAGCAACACAATAATGCTGGTCCATTTTCTGAGATGGAGATCCCCTCAGTCTTTGAAAACAACAAAGTCTACTTATTTTGCATGAGAGTAATAAGGAATAAATAAGCAGCTGTAAGACACCGGGTGTCCTTTCAAACCTGTCATGTCCAGGCAGGGTCTAGGACAGCTATGCTACTCTAAAAGCAGGCAAATCCTCTCTTGATTCTTTATCTTGGTGAGCCCTACCATCAGATCCGAGACCTTTGAGCTGTCTTTCAGAGTTAACTTGTCTTGATAATACTGCCAATAAAAGTGGAACAAGGGATTAGGGAGGTTTGTACAAATACGAATTAAAAACCCCTTTAAATTAATTTCTAAATAGCTGATGCTGTCATTGCAAAGCACAAAAAAATTGGCATGTTTTAAAATGCTTCATACCTAAAGCTTGACTTCTAACATTTTATTTTATGTTATTTTAAGGCATTAAACATGCAAGCTTTTTACACATATTTATTTATAGCACTGATAAAGGACTGAAAATTTTACAACAGCTCACAGCTTCTCTCTTTCACTTAAATTTTCAGAAAATAACAAGCAGAAAAGTCTCATTGTCCTGACAAGCTCATTCATGCATGGGTTTCTGGCTGTAATTTAACATTATTAATTGGTGCATTCTGTTCTCACACAGGAAAGGGCTGAAATAAAACTGAAGTACTTTCTGCATCATGAAATAAGTCAGGTGAAAAAACATATGTCTAACCTATATGTTCTGTTTATTTAGCAAGCTGTTGAGTCAGTCCATGCTAATGAAGACTAAAAGGACTTTTAATAATGATCTGTTACTTTTATTCAGGATTTATAAAATCACCAAGACTACAGCTCGAAAATAAAGGAAAAATCAGAGGCTTGAATAATTTTGATTTTAAAATGAATAAGAGATTATAGACCTTATTTTGACTGCACTTATAAAATGGCATCTTTCACAGCAGGGATTTTGATGCATTCACTAGAATTAAATTTCTTCCAAGCTAATGAAAGTGGATGTAGTACCCTTGCAGGGAGAGTTATTATGTTGCTGTTTAAAATCCCACAGTAGAAAATTTTGGGAGAGTGAGCAGGGGCCTGTTAAATGTTTTATATGGTGGCTTTGGGAGTAGAGCTATCTCAAGAATACAAAGGTACTCCTTAACCTGAGCTGAGATTAGTGCAGAACTAACCAGAGGAGACTTTTTAATTATATGCTTTCGATTTATATTTCATGTACCATGGGCACTCATGAAAACAAGGAACGTGGAGCAGTACTACAAAAAATGTTTGTAACGAAATGACTTTTATTCTACCTTAACTGTAAGGATTGTGTGATTTCTCATGAGCTATTGACACACCAGAAACAACATGGTGACATGAGCTGTTGAGACACCAGATGTTTAAATGCTGCTTCAAAATCATTAGTATCATTCCCAAAAGGCATTTGCAGTGTACCTGTGTCATTACCTAAAGTAATAAGGCTGGGGGTTTCCTGGCCGGTGCTGGCTGGGGTCTGAGGCTCAGACCCAAGAAGCCGTAGCAGACCTGCAGAGGTGATCCCATGAGGAACCGTCTCCCAGGGGGTCGTGGCTTCTCTCAGCCCTCGGCCGGGGGTGCCTGCAGAGATGCCTGGCTCAGCAGCCATCAGCTCTTAGTGATTCAGGGAGTGATTTCAGCTCTGCTCTGCAAGGCAAACCCCCAGGGCCAGGCCCGGACAGAGAGAGGAGAGGACTCTCTGGTGGTTCTGCAGAAGCAGCTTTATTCTTCCATCTTCCGCGAAGGGGGGACCAGAGACGAATCCTCTGCCGACTCGGGGCAGAGGGGTCTCTTTTATGGGGGTACAGAGGTGGGTGGGAAAGGGTGAGAAACCAATGGGTATTAGGGTATTTTACATAGAGTTTCCTAGAGGATCATGGGTCTGTCTTCTCTCGCCGTAACCAAAAAGGCTCACTCTTTCCCAAAGAGGGCCCTGCAGGGGGATTGTGTAACCTCCTTATCTCCAGGCCTCCCTGCCAGGGCAGGGGCCTGTCAGACCCCACATCTGGAGATTTTGCAGTTCCCTTTATCTAAACAAGGGCTTCCTGCCAGGACAGGGGCTTGTCAGACCCTACAGTTACCTACTGTGATCCTTGACGTAGTCACATGCAGAAAGAGAACATCTCCTTTAAGGACACTTTTTGTTCTGAAGTGCATTTAGGAATCTTTGTGAAGTGTGCTGTAATTATACGTGGACATAAACCACAACAGCAGGGTCTGAGATCTACTGATTCTGAAGATTGAAAGGACATTAGTTAAAAGTCTTCCTATTTGCTGAAGCCAAAGAAATGGCATCATGCCGCACTACACTTATCTGTCTCTATAATCTGATATTAGATCAAGATTGAACAATTAGGGGAAAAAAATCATAACAAGGCATTTAGAGATGCTGAGTGCTGCCATTACTAATTTTATGTTGGAGATCCTTTTAGCTAAGAGCATGTCTGTGTTTGAGGAAATGTGGAAGAGAAGCAGTCTATTTACAGAAATGTCACACTTAGTGTTTCAGAATCAAAACCCAGTGCAGGAAAGTCACAAAATTTAGTTTACAGAATTTGATAGTTATACTGTGTTTGGTTGATCTGGTGCAATTTGATATAAATTAGCATTTCTGTCTAGGGAATTATCCATAATAGAAAACCACTCAGAAGGCCAAAATCCCTGAAAAAAGTTAGATTGTAGTACTGAGGTGTCTTTTTGTAAAGCATTCAGAGATTCAAGGATGAAAAACTATGTGAAAGAGTTCTACATTAACTTCATTGGTTTACAGTATGAACATGGTTCTAACAAAATTTCCTTTGCTTGTGAAGAGTTCCAGCATCTTTTAATTACCAGGGCAATAGATTTCTTTAAGACTGAGACGGGCACTCCTGTCTTTTTAAAAATCTATGTCAGGAGTGAAAAAAGATAACTTAGTTAAAAATGAATGAATACAGAGGACAGTATAAAGGTGAAATGGATAAGAAAGTTAATATAAAGTGACAATGTGACTTACGCATAAAATATTTTTTTTCCAAGAGCATTTTTTATCAAAATCTGGTGCTACCAAGTATGCTCAGATTATTTCTAGTGAAATAATATTAAGTCATTGAAAAGGGAACCTTGAAACACTTTTTAAAAATTCTGTACTTAGAAGTACCTACACAGTCCACAAAGACAGAATTGTGGAGTTGTTCTCTGCCAGCACAGAAAAATTTCCCAGTAAGTCAGGAAGAGAAATCAATGTGTCTGAGTTCAGGAACGAGTTACAGCAAGGCTGAAGAGTCTTTTTACCCTTGTGGTAGGATAAAGATGATGTGTTAACCAGGAGTCCTTTCTGGAGGAGGTTTTGTTCAAAATGAAAAGAGCACCAAGCTGTATTTCCCTGCAGGTTTCTCACTCAGGTGTTATCCTCACCACAATCTGTTGGGTAATCTGGCTCAGTTTCTTAAAGGGCACTTTCTAAAACCTTTGTCATGATGGGGCCCTTTGTGAAACTGAACAAACACAGTCTAACTGCTCAGCTGAAAGATCCTTATACACCCTGAGATTATTTGATGCGAAAGGTGCTACCTGAACATTTATCACTGGAATCTCTCCATCAGTGGTCTCCACATAAGGGTGTCTCTCATCAGGCAAGGGCTTCACAAAGCAGCTGAGGAGTGGAAAGGACAGCAGTATCTGAGATCCAGGGACTCCCTTCAGCAGCCTTGCACAAGGCTCTTCCTTGCCCTGTAGTCTCCTTGCACCTCTGCACCAGTGCTCCCGCTACTTGCTTATGACTTGGTATTGCCATTGTGCTTTGGCAAGTCTGGAAGGCAGGAGTCAGAATCACAGTAATAGGAAGAAAAGGAAAAAGATAAATTCAGGAAATATTGCATGCTTACAACCTAAATTTTTCCCTCTCTCAGAACTGTTCTGACATATCTAGGTGTAATGAGACCTCTGCTTCATCTGGTCTCTTGAGGGTCATCTGCTGCTAGGAGGAAGAAGGTATCAGCCAAAACCAACTAACCTGCCATGTCAGATTTCTTCTCAGGAAAATATCCAAGATTCTTTATTTATTAAAGAATTTCATGGACACTTGTCTGGAATAGTGTAAATACCAGAATAGGTTTTGGTTCCTGCCCACAATAAAATCAGAGGTCATTGTGCCATGGCACCGAATGATAATCCAGATTTTACCTCTGGTTACTGAAAACCACATAATTTTAGTTAATTTTGCTCCACCAACAATATTAATTTTGAATAATAGGATATCTAAAATTGAAGATTTAGTGAAAAAAATTTTTTAGGGAAAATTAAGTAGTGAACATTTTGAAGGAAAGATGTTTATCGATATTTAACATCTCTGAGAAATATAGGAGAAATCTGTTACTGTCTTAGCTTAGAAAGAACAGAAGGTCACTTAAGCCTAATTAATATCTTGTAATTTCATCAATGCATATGAATATCTCAAATTAGGTGCCATGAGGATGGTGCCACTCTTTTAGTGATGCCTAATGAGAGAACAAGTAGATATGGGTATAAAAAAAGCACAAGAAGTTCCAAGTCAGCATGAGGAAGAATTTGATGGCAGTGCACTGGAACAGGCTGCAAGGGAGTTTCCCTTGCTGGAGTCATTCAAAACCTGACACGCAGCTGTATAACCTGCTCTAGGTGATGCCACCTTCACAGGGGGGTTGGACTGGTTGATTTCCAGAGGTCTCTTCAGACCCTAACAGTTCTGTGATATGCCATTTTTTAAATCCCAAAATATCTTGAAGACAAAAACTATACTGTAGAGATTAATCTTGGAATGTATACCTACACCTGAGCCTCGAATATGTCTATCTGTAATACACAACTGTGTTATGTGATAGTAGAAAAAACCACTATAACTCATATCAAATGAAATTAAAAAAAAAAAAGACTAAGATGTAAAATTAGGTAGAATTTCTGAGAAAAGACAAGGAATAAAGTAAGTTTTTAAAAAGTAACTAAGTATGTAGAAAAAATATTTTGTTCAAGGGATATTGTTCTAACCAAATAGTTACAGAGAAGAAAACCTTCCTGAATATTACAGTTAAAAGTGCACGCAAAATATTGTCTTCATTCAGCTACAGCTTCCTCCCTTATTTTTCCTAGGAATGTAAGCACAGTGCAGCATTAAGTGTGTCATGCAACTCCCTCTGCAAGGTAAGTAGTAATTTTATCTTATTTCATTGTATATGGCAGCTTTAGCCCTAAATTAACATTTAAGTAGCTAAAAGAGAGCTTGATTTTAAGAAATCAAATAAGACATTACTTCAGTACATGTTTGTCACATTTACTGAAACTTCAACGCAAGCTTTAAAGCTCTACAAGAGTTTGAGTGCTATTTTGAATAAGGAACTTTAAACTGATGGTTTAAAATTTGGAAGAGGAAGGATGTTTATAATTTCCTAGAGCCAACCAGTGCTTAATGAATGTTAATTTATTGACCACACCTGGGTACCTGACTTGATGCAGTAATTCACATTTGTCAGCAGCTTGTATAGATGTGTTTTTAGGGAAATACACAGACCAAAAAAAACCTGAAAAAACTAAATAGACAAATTGCCCACTTTACCATTTCAGTTTTGAAATTCACAACTTACAGAAATGAATGTTGTTCTGAGGGACTGTCAGGACATACATGATGAGATTAATTTGGGACATATGGGTTTAAACATTTGTTGATTATACTTGTTTGGTGACATTTGTTCTCCAAAGCCAGATTTGATAGCACAAAAATGTTTTTGAGGAAAAAAAGATGAAATAAAATCCTGTTCTCAGGCCTTCTTTCACACCTCTTTGACAGTGTGAAGAGGCGTGAGAGCCAGTGAAAATAACAGAGAAAATTCGAGCTTGTTAATTACTACTGAGCATATTACTTGCTCTCATGAGTAAATCCGCTGGAATTGGGGTATAAATCACTGTGCTTGGTTGTAAATGTTTTCAAGACTGAGAAGTCTTCTGAGTCTTCAAGGGTATTTTGCTGTGTGCGTGTGCCAATTACACTTTTAGAACTCGTCTCTCTTGTGCGCGTTTTCCCAGCAGCGTCTCCCTTTCCTATTAAGTTATGCTGGCCCAGCAGGCCATGGGATGTGCCTATTAAGCAAGATGCCAATGGGTTATGATCAGAATGGTCTTTAAAGAAAAAGAAATTGTAACTGTTTTTGGAGGCAGTAGGGGGTTGTGCAACAAAACCTCCATTCTCCAACTCCTTCACAAGAAGTTTGATGATGGACCTTCCTACTTTAGTGGAAACGGTTCTGCAGTAAATGCATGTAGAATAACGCATTTCTAGTTCATTAAGTTTTGTGCAAAGGCAAAGATATAGGATTAGGAGAAAAGCTGGGAACATTTGACACTGTCTCTTTTGTTTCTGGCTGTAGATAATGGTAAAATGCTTATCATTTACTCATATTCTTTAAAAAGAAAGAAAGAAGGTAGTTTCTTCTTTAGGGAAGAGAGAACTCTAAACCCCACAGCAGGTCTGAGGTCATAAATAAAAGGTCTAATTTTGAGAAGAAAATATTGCATAATTTAGAAAAAAATATTTCTAGGTTTATTATATTTTTTCTTCTTTCAGTTTAGTATAAAAGCAGAGAAAACAATGTGAGTATACATGTATTTTGATATCAGTGAACCTCACCAGTAATATCTTCTAGCTGACCTGGACCAAGTATTTTCACTGAATTAATGTATACTTGTATGATGTTGATTTTTTTTTCTCTTATCACTTATCTCCTGTTTCGGCTTAACCGGGAGTATATTCCTTCTCCTGTTAGAGAGGGCTGTAATATCACCTGTGGGCATATGCTACTGAGCAGTTTACTTCTGTTCAGTTGTATTCAAAATAAGATCTTCAGACCACAATTAAACTCTTGATCCCTCTCTAGAGAAAATTTTAAAAAAAAAAATTCACAGCTAGATCTGGCACTCAACAATCTCATCAGAAGACTGGAAAAAATCTATTTATTATTAGAAAATTTGTCTATTGTTAATAGAGTAAGCAATGGATTCCTATTCTCATCTCAACTGGGAGTGAAGCTGGCATGTCTGTTTGAATAGAGGTGATAAAAACCATTTCTTGATTGAATTCACACAACATCTGGTTGTACAATCAATCCAGACTATCCTTATGCATAATACTAACTTTGTCTGTATTGAATTGTTTTTCTGCATCCAGTGCCAATAGAACTTATCATCTGTACACTGACAGTCTGTTGCTGCATATAATATGAACTTGGGGTATATTCTTATCTCTCTGAGTACCTTCATAGAGGCCAGACATCTTTTTACTTATTTTTAACCACCTTTCTCCATTTTTAAACTGGAAAAAGGTTCAGTAGTCAGAGTTTCCATTTTATTGAATTTATATTGGTTTGACCAAACACTTTCAAGGGGGAAAAAAGTTTTCTTAATAATTTATTTTTCTTTCCTTTTTCCTTTTGTTTTCAAAAATTAGTTTTAGTTACACTTTTATGCAGGTATTGGTTGGAGTAGAATGAATTTTCTTCATAGTTGCTACCAGGGAGCTGTGTATTGTATTTGTGACAAAAACAGGGCATATAACACAGGGATGTGCTTGTTACAACTGGGCAGTGCTGACAGAGTCAGGGCCTTTTCTGCCTCTCACCCCACCCCAGCAGAGAGAGGGCTGGGGGTGCACAAGGAGCTGGGAGGGGACACAGCCCAGGCAGCTGATCCTAACTGACCAAAGGGACATTCTCTACTACCTGACATCACGCTCAGACTATAAAGGTGTGGGGAAGAATAAGGAAGAGAGGGTGTTTGGACTGAAGGCATTGGTCTTCCCAAGTCATTGTTACATGTGATGGAGCCCTGCTCTCCTGGGGATGGCTGAACACCTGCCTGCCCATGGGAAATGGTGAATGGATTAGTTGTTTTGCTCTGCTTGTGGGTGTGGCTTTGGCTTTACCTATTAAACTGTATCTCAACCCATGAGTTTTCTCACTTTTATCCTCTCAGTTCACTCCCGCATCACATGGGTGGGGAGTGAGTGGGCAGCTGTTGGGGGCTTAGTTGCTAGCTGGGTTAAACCACAACAACTTTATTAGAAAACATACAGGTGACTTCAAGATTTTCAATCAGAGCAACTAAGAATTCAAAAGGTTTTTTGACCAGTTCAGCATTTCATTGCTACAGTCTGCGATTTCCTATGTCACATTAAATATATTGAAGCCTTAGTCAATTTCACTGTAAAATTTAATAAGTAATAAATTTTATTTGTAGATAAAAAGCAAGACACTTTAAAAAAAATCTTAGGTACAGGGCCAAACCTTTATGTTGTATCAACTACCAATGCTCCACTGACATTTTTAAGATAGACATTAAATTTGGGATGGTATTCTGAATAATCATAACTGTAACACAAAAAAAGCTGGTGACGGTAAGAGGCAGAAGCCCCTCTTCATTATCTACAGTACAAATGGATGGTATTTCAAATTTTTACCTTTTAATTAAAGAAAATAGGATCTAGTAGGAGGGGAGAAACTACAGATAGGTAATAGTATGTGTCCAAAGTAATACAGCAGATCAAGGCTTGAACTGTGAATAAAACCTGTGTTTTCTGAGTTTCTGCCTAGTGCTGTCTCTACTCTCTGATGCTGCCTCTAAGGTAATGAAATGTGTGTAGACATGCATCTTTTCTTTCATATACTGTGTGACATAAAGTTTGGAACATTCTCAGTGGGGTTCTCTGTTGTGTGTGGTCTAATATCTACCAACGCCTGTACATTTGTGCAGATGGCAGAGAGTTTGATTTGCAAAGGGATATCAGTACATATAAATGGATAGAAAAATGCAAGCCCTGTCAGTGCCTGTAAATACCAGGGAAGCATGCAATCGAGATGACTACATGAGTGACATAGATACACTGTTTTGCAGGTGCAGTTTTGCAAAGCCAGGTGAGGGAAGAAGTAATATCACATGAATAATTTTACTCATGACTGTAACTCTCTGTTGTCAATTCCAGTTCTGTTTGTCATCAGACAAAGGCTCTCAAGACAGTAAACCATTACAGCTCTGCATTCCTCTAGCCCCAAGGGGGCCTTTTTAAAGAGACAAATTGATTTTTGCCACCAGACAGTGAATCATGCATACAAACTAGGAGAATATTTATGAATCCCTATATTCTTTTCCCCATGGTGCTTGGTAAGGTGTGTTTGCCTGATTTGTTTAAGAATAGATTTCAGGACTGAAACAAAACAAAGCAAAACACAAAGCTCAAGGTTTTTAACCCCTGCCTCAAGAATAAAATTCACTTATCAGCATTCAGATAAATGTTTTCACTCCCTATGGAGGGCATAAATTTTTGGTTTACACTGAATTGATATGATCAAATGATTTGCCAAGTGCTATGCATAGAACTTTTAAAACAAATCTTTGCTTGGCTATATTCAGGAGGAAAAAGGAGAAGAAAGGAAAAAAATCCCAAGCAGGTAGGATTGATTCTGTTTTCCTCACAGAGGCATCAAATGCCTTTGAGACACCCTAAGGTCCAAGGTATTCACTGGAACTGTGTAAGACCTGTGTCTTTTTAGAGGGGGAATTGGAGTCCAGGTAGAACACTATTTCTTACAGAAACAGGTGTATGAGGAGAGATTTAGACCTAGCAATAGAAATTGAAAGCAGACCAGTTAAACTCTACTCAAAGACCTAATCTGAAATTTTCCTTCTTTTCAAATTGAAGAATATTAGCTTTTAATAATTTTCACTTTCTCAAAAAAAAAATAGTTTTCTTACTGCAAGAGGATTTGGGTTTGTTTACTTTATTGTTTAGGATTATTTTTCAGTCATTTAATATAAATATATGACAGTTTGAAAAGAATATCAGAGATAATATTGCTGAAAGAGCTCAGCTTTCAAGTTAGATTTGAAACCTTTCAGTGGTGCAAGGAAACCAGCAGCACCTAGAGCAACAGAACTGCAGCACACGCTGAAATTTGCATCTGTTGATAGAAGACAGAGCAAAAATGGTCTTCTAGGACAAAGCAGGTGAAGGTTGGAGAGAATGAAACTTAGCTTCTGAAGGCTGCAGCTGCTTTAGCTTTAGTAGTTCATGTCACAAGCTCTGAATTCCCTTCTTGTCTTCCTTCTTTCTCTTTTTTTCCCATCAATAACCACTAAATGTGAGTAATGCCAATATGCACAAATAATATGTTTTAACTTCTAAATTTTTTTTCATCTCCCTGTAGAGTTTCACATTCCAACACAGTGATACCTTTAGTTTTTAGCCAGTCACTCTCTCATAAAGATGTACAAATTTAACCTAAATATCCCCAGCCTCTCACATAAGACAGTATTCCGTCAACACAAGCCTAATACACATCTCTATCCATCATCTTGCCCCAACTCCCACCTGATATAATGCTCTACCTCACTTCTGGAGTCAGCCTTTACGCAGTACACTTGCTGGAGTGTACCAAACAGCGAAACCTACCTGAAAATACCCACTCAGAACTGATCAGAGCTCTCTCACTACTCCACTTTACTGATTAAAGTTAACTTTTTAGTGGAAAAGTGGACTTGGAGTCTATGACTCACACTTCAAAACGCGGGTGTTTTCAGAGTGAGGTTGACTCTCAATGTCTAAGGTCAGTGAAATAGCCACTTTCTAACTGAAGTCAGTTAGAAAAAAAATGGTATGAAAATAAGACTGAATATTTTTGGTTTTTACATTTAAACACATAGCACCACAATGCAAACCATGACTGTGATTAACATAACTCCTGGTTTATACCTTGAACAAACACATTTCCTTATTCCAGTTTGCATGCCCCCCCAAAGTCATGAATAGATAAAAAAAATGCCAAATGATATCAACTTTAATGTAGGGCTGAAATGCACATATTAACTATAAATTATGAATACTGAGATCTGTTATAGAAATGTCAATGTCAATATGCTATATAATATCTATCTATCTATCTATCTATCTATCTATCTATCTATCTATCTATCTATCTATCTATCTATCTATCTATCTGTATTGTGCATATATGCAGACCTAGATTAAGAGTTTGAAAGAGTTCTTATTTAACCTGGGCACAGAAAGCCAGGCTCTGGTCCACCTGTTGTAGTGGGTAGAATGTACTGTTCACCTGTGGAGAAAGTAAATTGCCTGGAGAAGTGCTACTCGGTGCAAAATGCCATAGCTCTCATCTGATTGAGCCCTAATGATTTGTACACATTGAGGATTTGGTCTTGGATAAATAACTAAATCCAGCTGGTTGGCCACCAGCTGGCAAACACAATGCCCTCAGTGTGACACAGGAATCACATTTCAAATGCCCTGCTATTTTTTCATTTGGTTTAGCAGAGGTTATATTTCACAACACAGAAGCTTTGCCACAGGACAAAGGAGTAGAAAGTGGGAGATGCATATCTAAAATCACTCAGAGTTCTCTGGAAATGTAGGACTCCAGTGCCTATTTTTCTTAAACTTTCTCTACACAACCCAGAATCCAGGCTTTGTTTTATATTTCTTCTAGGTGTTTTATATCCCCACTCTTTCCTAAATTCCCGATGATCTTAAATATTTTGAGATATTCACAGATCCTAAATCTCAGCTAAATGCAAAACATAAAACAGCTACAAAAGTCAAAGGCAGCTTTATAACACAAAGGCAGACAGAGTTTTATATTTACTCATATAATATTGGCCCTTGAGTTTAAGCAAACATGGGAATACTTCAAAGGATGACTGACTCATAGAAAGCACCAAAATGAGAAAGAGAGAAAGGAATATAAATCTATAGACATCTATCAGTGAGTTGTTTAAAAATACAGAGGAGCAAATAGGATGGAGAAGATAAAGTGAGATGAAACTGGGATAGAAAAGGTAAAAGTAGAAATGCTGCTGAGACATAGAAAGAATTCAGAAGCTAAAAACATACAGAGCAGTCAAGAAATCAGAAAATAATTAAGAGGGAAAACAGAGGCTGGAAAGTTCATTCTTATTAAAAAGGTGCAGCTGCGATATGATGAGGACAAAATAGAAAAAAAAAGTCAAATTTTCAGTCCAATTTATGCCAAACATTTGAGAGCAGGTCATCTTTATGTTTTCAGGGGAAAGATACATTGTACATTTTGATTAAGATTAGAATAGGAAGCAGAGTTGTAACAATACTCCCAGGAAGTATTTTTTTCTTAACTTCTTTTTTTTTTTCTTTTTTTGTCTCCTCTCCTGATATTTCTGATAGGGGTAGGAAGTATGAGAGGTACTAAAAGGAAATTAACTAGGGATTGGAAGAAAATAATGGAAAACTAAATTGTTGCAAAAAACATAATACTTTTTACTAAATGCATTTTTTCTTTGTTGAGTTTCTGGTAGGAAACTGTTCATATTAAAGCCATGGGTAGCAGATAGATCAAGAACCACATGAAGAATTCCTCCCCACATGAGAGTGCATCCCAAGTTTACCTACCACTTCTTGCCAGCCTGGGGACAGCTGGAAGAGCTTGTTTTGCCTGTGCATGTGCTGTACTAATTCCAAATTTTTATTTTATTTCAGCCTATAATCTGTCCAAAACCAACTCAATTTTTAGTATTGTAGTTCAATGAAATTTGCCACTAGGATGTCTCTCATTTACTTCTTTCTTCTCAGAAAAAAACCTCTTATGTTCTTAACTGCCACTAAATTCCTCCCATCTAGTTATGGCGGTAGCATGACACCTTTGTGTAACCTTTAGGATGGTACCTTGGAAAAGTCCTGCTTTTTACTGGACCATCCTCAGTAAATTTCTGTTTTCCAAGGAATGATTCTGAGGATGTGGGTGCTTGCTGTGTGCTGATGCTGACCAGCAGCTAAGCATGCACACAGTCACTCACTCACTCCCCATCTCCTACAGCAGGATGGGGAAAACTATCAGAAGAGCAAAATTTGAAAAGTCATCAACTGAGACATAGATTGAGTTTAATAAGTGAAGAAAAGTTACATGCAGAAGAAAAGCAAAATAAGGAATTCCTTCACTACTTTCCATTGGCAGACAGATGTTTTGGCACTTCCTGGAAGTGCCACAGCATGCAGAAGAGCTGCTTGGGAAGACAGTTGTCATAATTCCAAATGTATGTCCCCTCCTCGTTTTTAGTTTTTATTTCTGAACAGAGAACTATATGCTGTAGTTAATTTTGACCAGTTTGGGTCAGCTGTGCCGTCTGTGTGCCCTCCCAACCTCTTTTCCACTCCCAGCTCATCTGCTGTGTCAACAGCATGAGAAAGAGATGAAGCCTTGATGCTTCTCTGTTTGACAATAGCCAAAACATTGATGTGTTGCCATCATCATTTTAGTCACCTATCCAAAATATAATATAGGGGTTACTTTGAAGAAAGTTAACTTTATTCTAGTCAGAACTTTTCTCCTGTAAAGTAAAATTGAATAAAGTCTGCTACCACTTGTACAAATTATTCAAATCTGTGGGCAATCAATTTTGATTTATTCAGATATAAATATCAAGAGGAATAACTACTATCTTTGACTGATAACTTCTGGTCAGACAGGTAAAATGAGTGCACAATTATGCACTTTTTTTTTTTTTAGATAGAAACTTGCTTAAATTAAAGTACAAGACCAGAAAATGCTTTAGAGAAACAGACTTGAAATAATTCCAAGTGTTAATCTCATGTAGCTCGGGAATATTTCAACTTCTATTTAAGCTTTAGGAAAAAACCCAACTCTCCAACAAACAGATAGATTCATTATTGCTGTTGATTATCAGTGTATTTATTCTAATACTTTGCATGTTTATTATAGGGTCTTGCAGTATTATTTGATCTAGACAGGTGCATCATCTTCCGCTTGAACAGAGAGAGATTACTGAGTTTGGGTAACCAACAAGGAAGATAAATGCTAGGTCTCTGTTAGAATCCAAGTTTCCAAATGACATTGCTATTATAAATCTTTGCAGTATGTCGGTAGTCCTAAATGGTATGAGCGCTAACATTTGAACAGAGTCTACACCATTAATCTAATAATAAGTCTATTTTTACACCAAACATACCTACAGAGGATAGGGAAAAATGAATCCAGTCTAAGGGGCTGGTTTGATCCTTTAAGTAGAATGGCTATAGAAAATGTCTGTGACAATACTGAAAAAATGAATAAAGTAAGTCTGTAGAATGTAGTATTTTACCCTCTACATGCCTAGGATCTACCTTTTTTGTATGATGAATATTCTAGAAGATATCTGCTCAGGATATATTAATTTTGATATCTTAACACTTGAAGGCACTAACCGTACAAACAAGGTTTTTACCCTCATCTTCAGTATAAGAAAAAGGTTTCCTTTTATAAAAAGTATTCTTCATGCTTATTGGCTCATAATTCTTATTGGGATGCTTTTGGTTTAACATATAAAACAAACACATTTATAAATGATGGTTAAGAGTATTTGTCCAGATGCTGTATTAACTCTGACAGGGAAATAGGAAGAATGAGAAAACTCATGGGTCAGGGAGATCACTTAGCAGTTACTGACACAGACAGTAGATACCCGACTCTGAGGAATTTGATTTTGTTTATTGGCATATAATATAGATATTTGAGTACTGATTAGGTTATTGGGAAACAAAACCAAAGAAGGAAACAAGCATGTGCTTACAGAAGCACCTCTCCTTTGCCTTTCCCAAACTTGACTTTTCTCCAGACTCTTCTCCTTTCCCCTTGCTACTGATTTTTCTGAGTTTATACCGAGACCATTCAGTGAGAAAACTGCTATTGTAAGGTGTGGTAGAGGCTTTCCTCTGCTGCTCCTCCTCTCTCACTCTTCTTCTACAGGGTGCAATCCCTTCAAAGGTCTAACTTTTTTTGGTCTGGGATCATCCATATACCATGCTCCCATTAGGGAAAATTTTCTTCTGTGTGGTCCTTGACAAGTTGCTGTCCCTGCTGGAGCATACTTGCCCTGCCATGGAGCACATTCTGCTCCTCTGAGCTTGGTGTTTCCCCATTGTTTCCCTGTAATTCCCTCCTCTTCCTTTCTCTCAGTGCTTCCTTGTCATTCTTAAATATATTATTACAAAGGCATGACCACTTTTGCTGGTGGGCTCGGCTGTGTCCTGTGTGGTAAGTCCCTTGGGAACCTGGGAGAAATTGACTGGAACCATCTGTGTCCAGCACAGGGAAGGCCCTGGCTGTTCTCAAGAGGATATTTGTTTGATTCCTGCTGTCCATTTATCTAGTCTGTACTTAACTTTGTCAATAAGAAAGTTATGGGTGACAATGATGAAAGACTTCTACAGGTGCATCATAAGGAAATATTTCTTTTTGAATTTAAATTGAAAGGAAAAAATCAAAATAAAAGGAATGTACTGTCTTTGTATCAAGGCTCAGAAGAGAGTAAGTAATTTTCCTAAAGTCTCTGAGGCAGTCTGTGACAGAGGAAGTCATTAACCACCATATCCCCTGAACCAGTTCTCACACCACAGAGGAACTTTTTCATTTTGTAATCATTTTTCTATTTATTACCTACTCTGCCTTGGAGCTGCCCTCATTCAACTGTTTTTTTGAAACTAACCTTATAGTTTCAATATCTCATAGCAAGATATGGTCACTCATATCGTGCATTTTTCACGGTCCTGGAAGAGCTTGAGTATCATTCTCGCTTCTCTTTTCCCTATCACACAGAGAGTGAACTGCAGTAGTTGTGAAGTACTGCTGAACTGACAGGTTAGAGCTGCTGCTGACACTGTAGAAAAAGACTTCCCAAAAGGTTAAAACCTACATTTTTATCAAAGAAAAAAGCAATGAATTATTTGAACTGTTCTGTCTTGAACTACAGGTCTTTGAGATAACATACGGAATCACTTAATCCTTCTAAACCCATCTTATTTTAACTTTTATATAATCACCTGCAAGTCTGTAGCACACTTCAGGAGCTGTTAGAGCTGGTAGTAAGACTGATGGTCTGAGTGTGAGCTCAGACTCGGAAGATTCAAGGCAAAAGCAGAAGCCTCAAGTTCAAGAAAAGAATTTTCTTAGCTTTTTACACTTTTTAATGGATCCAAATCATAGTTTTGCAGGTTATTAGTGATAGGCACGAGTCAACTAGTGAAAAAAAAAAGGTAATCAGCTTGGCGAATATTTATTTTTAAAAGTAGTAAATGTATTGACTAAACCTATCTTAGGGAAAATACTATGATAGTAGCTGTGCCACATAATTTTGAAATCAATTGGACTTGACTTCTGTTCTCATGTGACGCATTTAGAGGAACAGATTGATCTGTTTTGTGCAGAGTAAGTGCTTACAATTAAGTTTTGATTTTGTTATGTTACCAGCAGTGAAATAAAGGGGTAAGAGATGAGCAGTAACATCCTACTTCAAAGTATCAAAACCTTGTTAAAAGACCCTCCATTCCATAAATATAAGAACTTCAGTCATCATTCAAGCAAACCCTATAAAAAGATGTTCTTTTTATTGGTGCATATGTTTAAAAATGCTGAGTCAACATGATGCAAATAGTTAAAGGTCTCCTGATCAAGAAAGCATGGAATATAAAAAAAGCATCAGAACCAAATAAAGTGTAATCTGATAGTCACAAAATACACTTATGTCTTCCTAGTTTTAGGATCTATCTGCACTTACTCAGATTTTCAGCCAATTAGTGACCTGGCTTTTCCACAAATTGCTATTATATAATTGGCCAGGGCAGGGGCACAGGCCTAGGTTATGTATGAGAAAGGGAAAGGAAAAGGAAAAGAAAGAGCATTTCTAGTTACACCGGCTTTGTAGAGTCTGGATCACTGCATGTACCTCATATTGGATACTGAATCTCAATGTATGAAAAAGTGCTGCTTCCCAAACACAGTATATACCTTTCTCTACACTTCACTACAACCCATCATTAGGAATCTATGAAGCAGGAAAAGCAAAATTGACAGAAATGATTCATTTTAGAATACAACTAGACACCATGTTCTTTCACTCAAAACGAAATAATAATTGCTGTGTGGGAAGAACCTGCAGAACATAACCAGCTAACCTAATTGAATGCTGGCTTTCCATTATTAAAGCTGGTGGATTTGGCATTTGCCACTTCTTTTACCTGAGTCAGCACATTAATTTGTCTTCCTCTGAGTCAATTACCAAGCACTTTTGTTATAAATTACAAACCAGCTGACAAGAACTCTTGCTCTGCAAAGGTTTATTCTGAAGACACAAGCAGTTTAAGTACAGATCTCAACTCCAAGACCTTTCTTCTTTCATATTTATATATGCATTTTAAATATACAGTTGTTAGATTGATTGTCCCCAATCCATGATAACCCTGTATTGGAAGAAATAAGAAATAAGAAATAAGAAAAGAAACCACTATCTTTCTCAAATTTATGCCAGAATCAAACAAGCTGTCCTAAAGGATTGGATCTCTTCAGCTTCATGGATCAGGCTCAAACATAGAAAAATCCATTTCTGCTTCCTGTATATGAAAATAAGATGAGAAAATTAAGAAGACTTTTTCACATATTTCATTGGATTTTGGATTGGGTCCCAAGTCACTGAGGTACCAAGAATAGCAAAAAATACATTGCATAGACTTTAACTTTGCAACCAGGTCATAAACCAATTGACTTGCATTGGGTGGATGCAGGTTTTAAAATTCCTTAAATGTAATTCAGGGATACAACAGATCTGTTTTGTCAGAAAAGCTCAACCAGATACCCACAAAGTAGCAGAGAGAGACAAAGGCAGGTGGGGAAGCCCAAATGGGGCTCTCTGTGTGTGTCTTTACTGGGAAAAGTCCTGCCATGGGGTGGCATTAGCTTCACCTCCCTCACTGTCTGATCCAACAGATGTGTTTTCCTCTAACAAAATGCAACAAAAATGGCAGTGTGGTAATGATGGAAGAGATGTCCTAGATCCCAAGTAACTTAAGTTTTCCTTGAGTTTGTAACCCATAATGAGTGTTTACAACAGAACATAACTTCTGATTTTTTGTCTAGCAGTGGCATCTATCAGGGTAAAGTAAAAATTGTTACAAATGGTTGGGAAAAAAAAGCCACCTTTCAAGTTAAACAAACAAACAAACAAACAAACAAACAAAACAACAACAGTTCAGAGCAAAACTTTGAAGTTTATATTTTTAGGCAAAATGTACTTAGTTTACATCTTGTTCTTAACAGCTATACCACAGCAGAGTAAAAAAACCCCAAAACCTGATACCTGCTTGCTCTGCTGTAGTCCTTCAATAGCAGTATAATTGCTGTTTAGTTAATAAGCTTAGGTGCCAGTAATAAGTGCATTTATGTGTTGGCATAATGATGATAATAGTTGTAAAAAACAAGTTGCCAAATAAGACAACAAAACAGAAATATTACAGTCCAAACTGCACATAACTACATTTTTCTCTTAGTGCAATCAAGAATCGAATACTGTATCGTTGTTTTCATCTCTATTTCCTGTAAAATGAGAATGATAACTCTATATGATTCATGGCAGATGCTGGTGACACCAAGTTACACACCTGTGGAGTGCAGGATGTTATAATCCCACTGTGATTAAGAAGATATATGCTTACTGCTCTGCAATGAGGATGGATAGTTTACTTTTCCTATTAGGTCTATAATTAATCATCCATGTTTGATCTGCGTGATACCAAATGGATTTATTATCCAACATTGCTTAAGTAGCATGCTGGTTTGTACAGTACCCATTGGTTTTTAATAAGACATGCCTCTGTAGAGGACACTACAATTTTTTTTTTTCTTGCATAACCTCTATTTATTTGAACAGAAATTGTACTACTGTGAATAGAGACCAGACAAAATATGTCTCGGAAAAAAAAAATGTTTTTCAGTTACCAATCCTGCACCGAATAAATAATTTCCTTTTACATAATGCCTTGCTGTATCCTTTTCCATAGTGCTTTAAATAAGGCCTAAACCAGTCTTAAAGGAATAAAAATCTTTACTGTTTATTTTCTGTTGCAAGAGTTCTTTGATGGAAAAAAGTTATATGTGAGTCAAATTACCTGCACCTGAGTTTACTATATCTAAATTTGGGAATTGTACAGCTCTGGAAGAAGTGAGTAGAACTTATGTCCAGCTGGGCCTAAAGTCAAGTTATGACTGGCTGTCAGAGTAGTACTCTCTGACGAGGTTGTTTTAGATATTCAACAGATGGAGGGTGTTTAATGAATGTTTTCTTTGACATTTATTTACTTGTAGAGTATTAGTACTACATGGAATTTCTGAGTTTGAAGAAATAAAATGTATTGCACAAATAAAAAAATATATTAACAGAAATTAAATATATTGAAATCCTGATACAAATGACAACTTATCAAAATATACTAATTGCAATACATAGTTCAATCACACTACCAATGTAATTTCCACTATTGATTTCTATAATATTTTCACTTTCATGATCCTAGGTGTCCCCAGTTGCCTGACATGATTATGAGGGTTGAAGCCAGCTCAAGCCTGTTGTTCACTACAAAATTCTTTTTCTAGTTGTCTGTTTTTTATACTTTATGTTGGCCTAAGTTACCTATTCACTTTCCTCATGCTGAGGAGCTCTATAACTTAGAGAGATGTTCAAACCCTTTTAATGAACTCAAGGAGAAATACACCATCGCCTGATCTTCGATAGCTAAAACAAATCCACCCTTCAGTCCCTTTATTGACAAACAAGCCAGGTTCTTTGCAGCAGCTGTGGTCAGTCACACCCTGCATCATACCCTGAATTTCATGAGCACACTGTTCTGTCTCCTCTGAGCCTTCTTCCCTTTTAGGGTTTTATTAGCAGTCACATTAAAGTATTCTGGACATTCACCTGGCTAACACGGGATCACCACTGTGATGATGAACTGGTTTTTAGGAGCTCTCAAGACAGCAGTTGAGAGCCATTGGCTGTGGTTGTATTGTGATTGCTTACCTAGACAGTGAAAAGGAACAAATTCATCTTTCCATGAATTATGAAGTGGGATAGGAACTTCTGAAGCTCGGCAAATCATTAAAGATTCTGTTTTTAATACATGATATTTCTGTGTAGTTGAGATCATCATGGTTAGATTTTTTAGCACAAGCAGTCAGGGAAGGAAGCAGGAAGCACACATTATTCCTTTACTTTTGTTATCACTTTGCACGATACTGTGTTTGTCAGGTGTATCATCTAGTTCATCTCAAAATGGTGAGATCATCCTCAGAAAGCTCTAGGATTTTCTGTTTTTCAAATTAAAACAAGGTAAAATATTTTTTTATTAAGGAAAGATGTACAAAAAAAATTCTTTACTGAGGTTTTATTCCTTGTTTGTCCACCGCCTTTCTGGAGGCAATAAATGCAAAGCCAGTGCACTAAACAAGTGAAACTATGGTACATCAGCAGTTCAGTTGAATGAGGCTGTTTACCATCACAGTTGCTTGGTCCACACACTTACCTTGAGCATATTTCCTCTGCCTCCCCCTCCCATCTGTGTTTGACACCAGTCTTCATCAACTCCTTTTCCTCCCATGTCTTGCTTTACATACAAAAATGATCTGGGTGTTTCATGCTAAGAGAAATTCAGCTTGGCAGGGTTGGATCAGGGGAAGTAGAACCCTGGATGAGCTGTGGATGTCATGAGACATCAGGAGGGATAGAGGGGTAGGGTGCTGGAGAAGGGAAGAGGAAGTCACTGACTCCTAAGAAAGTGTTTGGATTCAGGGATCAACATTCAAACACAAGGCTGCTTGAGAGTGGGTGTATGTCCTACAAGGATTTGTCTCAGTGAATTAATGTCACTTATGCTTAATTATAATTTCAACATCTTCTCACATGCATTTCAGTTTCCTGTGTTAGAAAGGAATCTCATACAGGATATTCATACAGTCCTGTGAGACAAATCGGAGCTTGTTTACAGAAGAGAGGGGCCTTTGAATTCTCACTGATACATATGTTTTTTCCCTTAATTGAAAGTACAGTAAAAGAATTAACTATGAATACAGACCATGAAAACAAAACAGATCAAATGATGTGTACACAGTATTCTATGTTGAATTGCTAAGTTAGATGTTTTGAATAACATCTTATTTCTGATGAATTGTGGGCCAAATTAAGATTGCAGGCCCACACAGAAGAGACACCATCCCTTTAGATTTGTCTATCTTTCTCATCTGATTTGGTGCAGTGTTAAAATATTTGAAGTGGAACTCCTGCATTGCTCATGAAGTGAAGGCAAAATGATAACTATGGTGCTGTGATATTGACATTTGCAAGTATAGAACAAGAACCTTGTGCTGTCAGTATTTTTTTTTCATCATCCACAGATAATGAAAAACCCACAAAATGTTTGGTTAACTAAAATGAGAATTTCAAGTAGACTTTCAAACATGGAATCTCAGGGAAAGAGGGGGATTTCATTGATAGTAGAAAAATAAAGAAAAATATAACATTAAAATACATTATTCTTAGGAAAATGCTAAAGCTACTGTCATAAAACACCATCAGAATCACTGCCGGTGTTAAGAAACCTGCTATATTTTTCAGAAAGTTGTAACTGATAATATAGTTACACTTACCTAGATGAGATGGATGATTACATTCACTATTCAGGAGAAATTGAAAATATATTTATATTTGTAGTTTAGGAAACATGTGTCTATTAAAGACATGGTTTTAAAACCGGATTTTCAAAAGAAAAACATCAGTGGGATACCTTACAATTTTCTGAATATTTTATGGAGAACTGGGTGTTTTTGTTACCCTTTTCACTGTCATGTTCTCTTTGCTTGTACTTTCTTTGTTTCCTTGGCTCTTCAGGAAGGACTAGAAAATTTTTTTCTTTCCTTGTGAGTCCAGAGAGATGCCTGATTCTTATGCCATTGCAATTTAGATACAGCCAGACTTCCTGACAAGTGTCTCAGAAATTCCTTTTGTGAATCGTGCTCTTGTTGTCATACAGTTGCTTCACGGGACAGCTGAGCTGCTGCTGCTGCATGGAAAAGTTAACAAGCATTCAATCTGAATCAGTGAAGAATCTCCCCAAATCTTTTGATGCTTCAAGGCCCTTTTATACTTGTCCTTGTCCTGGACATTGGTTTTACCAGGGAAGCCTAGGGCTCTATCATACTTTTGCTCTGTCCCTCTGCTATATTAAAGAGACTAAAAAGATGTGTCAGACCAGCTTTGATCTGTTGGAAGGCTAGATGCTTAGACTTAACCCAGAGGAGCGAGGAAAGAGCTCATTTGTGGATGTGTACAGTTTAATTACCACTCCACTTTCAATAGCTGAAACTGAGTAGAAATTTCCCAAGGAAAAATGAATTGTATTGTTGGAGTTTTAAAGTACAAAACTTAAGTCACCAGTCTGTCTTTTCCAAGACCTCTGACATAGGGAAAGAGGCCTAAAAAAGATTGGGTAAGATAAAGGGTTGTCCATCCCAAAGTGATCCCTATAGAAAAAAAAGCAGGAATGCATATTTGAAGAGGAGGTTCTGATGACTATGTGCATGTGTGCAATATTTTTTTTGTGTGGTGGGAAAGTGAAATGATTATATGAACAAGGGACTCCTTTGAAGACCCTCAGTAAACCTGTTCCAAGCATAGTCACTTTAGGGAGATATAATCAGCACAGGACTCTAAATTGAATTCTCTGAAGAGCACCCTAAGATTTATTTTCTTCTATGTGGATGAGGAAAACCAAATTTCCACATTTTTGTGACTGAAGCTGTGTTATCTAACCCGCAACTTCAGACACCAAAATCTACATTTTCAGAAGCATGATCTTTTGCAAAATGTTAGACCTGAAATACTATCTGCACTTGGTATATTCAAAGTGAAAATAACTCGGTACAAATCCCTGGGGGCTGTGGAGCCAGGAATAAACAGATTTTTCCCACTAAAAGTCCTTTCTTTTTTTTTTTTTCCCCAACACCTTCAATGGGTGGCTTTGTTCATGTATCTACACAAGAACTTACAGACTGAATGCTTGTGTAGAATTTCATGGCTAAAAATATTTCTTGCCCAGAGCTATGAATATTTGAAAATGCATCTCTACCACAGAGATGAACAACAATTCTATGCATCGCCCTGATGATCAGCAATCACTAGATTGCTGCAATGGAATGGAATGGAAATAGTATTTTCCCCCTGCAATGCTACAAACTATAAATAATTTAACATGTTATAGAGTGACTGAGTTATCGCAGATACTTGGAGGTGTTTTCCAGGAATGACTTCAATTTTACAGCAATTATGATGTCATTTCCAGAAGCAACTTTCCCTAAGAGCACAAGGACTCCAGGTAGTGACACTGACCAAGTGAAGATTAGCAGCTGATAAATACTTAAATACATAAATACATGTCTAGGTCGCTGTGAGTGCAGAGGTATCCAATGAAGACCTCAAACTGATCCAGAACTAAAATCACCCTTCCGGCTCTGAACATCAGCTCCTTCTCTGATTTCTTAGAAGCTGTCACAGAACCAAAGGGCACATTAAGTCCAGCAGTCAATCTTCCTGCCCATACAGGAAAGTTCTCCACAGTATTCTCTGTAGTATATTTTCTGTTTTTTGACCTGTGGGAGTTTTGAAATTTCCCCACAAAAAAATATTGCAATGCTATTTTGGGAGACTGCACAGTTCAGGTCTCCTTGGGAAAATATTGATCAAATTCCTTGCAGAAAAGTCAGTAGAGCAGCTCACCTCAACTGAAGTAAGTGTGGTAGTGTTATGGAAACTCCCCAGTCTGACATTCAGGCGACTCCCTGGCAGTCACACTCCCTCTACCCCAGGCTGCCACTGCTGGGACTGAAGCCCCTTCACAGCAGGTGGTTTCAGTGACCAACAGGTCCTCCTTGTCTCCCCACACACTCACTCCACCGTCAGATGAGGTTTCCTCACCTGTTCAGCCCCACATTTCCTGTGTCTCTTTCCATACAGCCTTTTATTCAAGGTGCAGTAAAGCGGAAACAGCCTGAGCTGGTACCCCTAGGGAGGACCCCAAGGAAACCCTGGGCTTCTATATCCTCCCATTCCAAGCATGTCAAAGCCTTGGCTCTTCCTACTGAATACTCCATTTTTGCTGTACCTTTCGGTGTCCATTCCCCTGGTTGGGCAACAGGTTCCTGGCCCCTCGATTATGCAAAGGGTCTGCAAAGAGGTTCATAACCTCTTGCCTTGGGCTCTGAGCACCCAGAGCTCAGCCTGCAGCTCCCACTGCATCTGCACCCCAAGCTACTTGACCTGAAGGTACTCCACAACAGCAGCTTCAATTAGTATTGAAGTTAAGGAAGGCAAAATGGAATTAGATGTGTCTCAGAGTGGAATTTGACAGGTGGGTTAAACTAGTAATAGAGTTTGCAGGTGAACAATAAGTGGAAAAAAAATCCCCCAAAAATCACCCCACAACAAGAAAAAAAACAACGCTCTTTACTGCTTATTTTTAATGCTAAAATAAAACCCTACAAACCCCTCAAACTTTCATTGTGCCTTCATTTTCTCCTCTCTCAGGTAACGTAATTACTTCTCACTGCTTGCTTGGGGATAGCAGAAAAAATCCTTGAAGGATTTATACAGCTCCAGCTGATAAAGCTTCATGAAGCTGTAATGTGAGCATTGAAATTCTGGTCAGTGGAAATATTAAATCTTTATTTTTCAAATATATTGCTACAGGTAGGCAGTCACTCAGACTGTGCTACTCTCTATGATCCATGCTCAGCTTGCTCAGAGGAACAAGTGTGATGTAATTCAGATAGCTTAACAAATTATTATGCCCACCCAAATGCTATCACCTTGAGTGAAGCCTTTCAGCGCTCCTACTCTATTTCAGTGCCAGATATAACAGGTTATTGTAAACAATCTTTGCCCTTAGAAATTATCTCCTAGATATGATTCAGCTTTTAATGATAATATTTGACATATTCTTTGAGTTACAGTCAAGGCCCAGTATAATTTTGGTGTGACTATTCACTTTGATATGAAAGTGGATACAGTCTAAAAGCCCTGAAAATACTTTGCAGGATTATGTTCTTTTAGCACTGGCTCTACTTAACATCGTCTGAATAATCCCTGTTCGCAGCCATGGATACTCATAGAAAAAAAAATTAGGTTGGTATGCCTGAAATTACTTATGGGTATCTTATACTTCCTTTTTTACTTTTTTTTTAACAATGTAGGTTTATTCATATCCATGCATTTAGTTTGAATATAATGTCAAAAAAACTTAAGTATCAAAGAAACTCCTTGCACCAAACTCTTAGCTGTGGGAGATTTAATACAATCCATACTTCAGAAATAGTCTTACTGACCCAGGAGAGGACAAGCTAGAGTTTTCTAAGGTTCCCAGAAGGGTCCCTAATCCTCCTTGTCCAATACCTCTGCTTAAACTGCTGCTTTGCTCCCCTTGTGTTTATGAGAAGTGTCACTGACTATGTATGCCTTTATCTTCCTGCCTGTACAAGTGACTTTTTTTTAAATGGAGAGGAGAAGTTGCATTCAGAGGCCAATTCTACGTTAATTAAAATAGCTTACATTTCAAATGAGGACTATCAAAAGCTGATAAAAGCCAAACAAGAAACAATCAAACAAATCAGTCCATCAAAAAAAAGCACAGTAGAAAATAGTTCAAAAATACTTCCTTGTATAAATATCTGATACTTGATTTTAGATGCAGATATATCATAAGATCCCCCAACACCTGCAGGACTAGTGTTAGTCCATGATTAATAGTTTTTAGTACTGCCTTTGGCACAGACTATTGATTTAGTAACTGAATCAAAATTTGTGACACATGCATAACTTGTTGTGGTTTAACTACATTTGCCAAGTAAGTACCATGTAGCTTCTTGCCCACACTCCCCACCCTTCCCACTGGGATGGGGAGGAGAATAGGAAAAAAGTGTTAACCCATCGAGGTAAGAGTTTAATAATATATATAAATAAATAGAATATAATGATGATGATAATAATAATAATAATGTTGTAGCAAACATAATTGTAATGAAAAAGAGACAACAAAAAGAGAGAAAGAAAACAAGAAAACTCCAGAGAAAAAAGTGATGCACAGTAGGATTACTCACCACCCTCTGCCTGATGCCCAGCGCATGCCCAAGCAGCGATCAGCCCATCCCAGCCAACTCCCCACAGCTTATATTCTGATACCATGTCTGTGTGATGGAATATCCCTTTGTCCTGTTCAGGTCACCTATCCTGGCTGTGCTCCCAGATTCTTATGCACCTCCTCACTGAGAAGCATGGGAAAGTGAAAAGTCCTTGACTTAGAGTAAGCACTACTGAGCCACAACTAAAACATCCATGGGTTATCAGCACATGCTTCTCACACCAAATCCAAAACACAGCACTGTGCCAGCTACTAGGAAGAAAATTAACTCTATCCCAGACAAAACCAGGATATAAAGAAAGATCATTTTTTTGCTAATTTTGCTGTCTCTCACTGTCATTCTTAAAACTGTTCAGGGTGGAGGCCTACAGCTGCTAATAGAAGAGGGAAGAGGCAATTTTAGTATCTTGTGGGTCACCTCCTTTGTGGTGATCTTTATTTGAACTCATAGAATTTCATGTTCAAAATAAATAGCTTTTTTTTTTTTTTTTTTTTTTTATGGAAGGCTGTACAGCCATGCAGAAATGTCAGCAGTTTTGCTGTGGCTTTTCCTATCCATTTCAATTTAATACATTATGAAGAAGAAAATCTCATAATGTTGAATTTATTATGAAAATAAATCTTTGTGGGAATAAACCCCAATGGCACTATCCTGTTACCAGGACGTTACTGGCTGTTACCAGGGCCATGGGGGCACTGATGGTCTGATTGTACCTGCCAGCCTCTTGAGGCCTTACCTGACCCTGTCACTGTGCAGGACCCCATGTCAGCCCCCAAGTCTGTCAGCCCCTGCCTCAGCAGTGCCCCAGCAGGGCCAGGGCAGTGGGCCAGGGCCTGGCTGTTGAGCTCTGCCCTGGAGTGAAGCATCCGTGGGGGTCTCCAGAGCACTTGACCCCATGGAGACTCTGGCATGCTGCATCCTGGCAGTTGCTTTTTGCCATCTCACCCTTTACTAATAAATAAACTCACAGGATATATTATTGTACCAGGAGAGCACCAGAGCACCATTTGTTGTCCCAAGGGCAGGTGTTACGGCTTCCTGAGCTTTCACCATTTCAGCCCTGTCACCTCCTGAAAACTAGTGTCTGTGCCCAAACCTCTGGTTTAGGAATTCCCCTTTGTTTGTACTACCACCATACCATGTGCTGGTGCTGTCTGGCAGAGCACTAGCTAGCACAGGCCAAAGCTCCACACAGAAACATGCTGCCAGCAGCACTTGCGTTAAACACATGGAGTTTTTAGGTATTAATATCAATGCTATAGTTTAATTCCTGCTGTATAATAAAAGGGAATGCCCACAAAGTAGGAAACGTAAACAAAAATCAGGGCCACTAGGAATGAATGCCTAATAATGGTGATGTAACTTTCAGCTTCAGAGGAAAGGTGAGTTCCTCAGTAAGGGTATTAGAAATGTATGATGAGTTGAAGGTTATAAATATCTTCTAAGTTCAGTAAAGCTAACAAGCAATAGGGTGGAAGAGCAACTTATATCCCTGGGAAACTTCAACAATTGATTCATGGAATCACTTTCTGGCCTTCCAACCTTCCAGTATTCAGATGTGTTCAAATGGGCTAACTAGTCTTTAGCTAAAGGCTTTTTTTCGCTTCCTTGTCCTCAGACAGAGCACTTCAAAGTATTTCCTTGCCATGATCTGCTTAGAGAATTAATCACTCCAGAAGGAGCCAGAGAAAAGGGGATTGATTGAAGTAGACCCAGGTCTTGACAGAACTGTAGGTAATGTTTCCATGTCTCTGAGCTCTACTACCTCAATTTCTGCAAGAAATTTCTCCTACATGCTGAAAGGAAAACAGCAGAAAAGTACTGGACAGAGAAATCTTGCTCTCCATCTATTTCAAAAAAGTTTAAAAAAATTATTACTATTCTGAAGCCAACATTTCTGTTAAAAATAAATCTTCTTTTCCCTTTGCCTAAACTGGACCCTTCTTAAAAGCCACTTGCAACCGCAGTCCTCTCATACATGTGATAATCCAGGAAAGTCCATTGGTCAAGCTCTAGACATCTCTGTATTTGAAATGCAACTGATATTTAAAAATTAGAGTCTGATCCCTCATAGGTGGGCCTTAATTTTTAAGCAAGTATTTTGATGTTTCACTTGCCCCATTTTACTTGATATTGTGGCTCAACAGGGGAAAATTAAAGATAGATTTCTGTTCAGTTGGGCAGAATATTGATGTTAAAATATTTTACAGAAGATAAAATTTCATTGTAGATCTTCCTGATTTAGTTTAGTAGGATATGGGCATTTTTGATGTGTTCTTAAGAAACTGATAAATTATTCTTTTTGTCAGTAAAAGAAGAGGAAACATATGAAAATATCAAGCAGAATCACAAAGTTATGTGTCATGAATACGCAATATCTTTATGATTCTTGGTAATGTGTCAATGTTCAAATGACAAATTAGGGAAGAAGCATTTTGCATGAAATGGACATATTTGAAAATAACTGTAATCTTTGTGGAAGTGAAATGTTCTTTCTCTTTTAATGCAAACTCACAGGGTTCAAAGTTGAGATCTAAGAGACGACCAAAGTCAGGAGTTTGACAAGTAATAGATTCTGCCAGTATGCCAGAGACTGAAAATGTAACTAATGTGATTAACATCCATAGAGTTCTTTTAGAGGCATGTAGCTGTTTTCATGTTTTCAAATAAGCTTCTGATCATATACAATTATGCTGATTAGGAGGATATGCTAACTGCTCACCACAGCGTTTTAAATCGAATACCAGGCTTTTTTAAAGCCCAAGAAAGTTAGCTCTGGACTGTTGTAGGTGTTTAGACACTTTCTGCTTGGGTTTTAATTTCATCTTTTTTTGCTTATAATTTAATAAGAAGGAGGAAAATGGAAGCTTTCATTAACAGGAACAAGCTTATTGTAAGGAAATATTTTTTATAGATATGAGTAAATGACATAAGTTACAACTGAAAATGTGATGAGCCACCCCTGGGCTCATCACATCCTGAGCTTCCTTGATCTGTTAAGTGAACTGTGTTACCACCTTTTATACTGTGTGATGTTAGAAAACTTATTTTCTAAAGCAGACTGCTCTGCTACAGCTGATACTTTATGCCACAATTTTATAACATTCTGCTGGGGAAAATTCAACAGATAAAGTAATAATAAGTCTTCTTGTACTGTCTTTTGTTTTTGCATCTTTGAAACTGAAAAAAAAAAAAGGTCTGATTCATCTGAACAAAAAAAAAAAAAAAAAAAAAATAGAGCCAGGAAGAATTCTACTTGAGGTGGAAAGTACGGAAAGCAAGTAGGGTTTATTCCCCCAAGACAGGTTTTGAGAAGTTAGGAAGATCACAAAATATTACCTTAGTTATCATTTGAATATAGAGAGGTTCAGATTTTGAAAAGCCTGAAAAATTAATTCTTGCCCTGAGCTGAAGCAAAACCTGTTCACCACTTTAAGCACTGCAGTGATTCTGTAATAATTCCACATTTTCCTACTGTGGTAGTACTTTAGGATTATATTATTTGCATTTTGTTATACACACAGACAGTATAAGAACAGATGATTATTATGACTTTAAAATTTCCAAAACTGTGTAAAACTTTGCCTTCGATAGGCTTCTAATGTAAATTGTAAAAGCTACTATAACCACTGAGCTATGATAATTTATATTAGCCAAGGGCTACTGCTTGGATAAAACTTTAAAAAAGGGATAAAAAAACCCTTTCTTCTAGTAAATTGCTTTAAAATTCCTGTCACAGATGGGCAAGTAATTTATTTAGGTATGAAATAACAAATACATAACAGAGCTTTGAATTCTGCAAGGATTCATGAATCCACTTTTTAATACAGTTGATTAATTCCTTAAAATCCAGAAACTATTCTTACAAAAAAATCTTAATTATATATGTGCAAATGACTCTAACTTTGAATCTAATTGTAAGGAGTTATTTCAGTGTCTTTTACCTCTTCTCTCCTGACTTGTTATTTATGTTTGACAATGACATTGTAGACTTCAGAATTATGTTGATAAAACCAGTGAAGTTTGGATCTGGATTTCTTTTCACTCTGAAATCCTCTGCAACATTAATGAAACTAATCTTAGCCCTCAGGACATGAACTGCAAAAGTAAAATTTCAAATGGTAACTTTGATTTCTTTGTGTTTAAGAGATGAATGACCATATTACATTCTTCAAGGAATGAGTCAAGGGCTAATGCTGTTCCACATCTTCATTGGTGAGGTGGTCAAAGGAATGGAAGCACCATCATTGGGTTTACACAACATGGAATTGCAAGTGCAAGTAGTCAGTACACTCATGGCAGGGCTGTCACTGTGAGGGACTCTGAGAAGCTGAAGGAATGGCCTGAGAGAAGCTTCATGAAGGAAAGCAAAGACATTAATTATTACTTGATTTATGACTATTTGTAGTCTAATTTTAATCTGAGATGCATTCCTCCATTTAATTTCATTGGAAATTACATAACCATATGTACAGATTCTCCCTGTCTCAGACATATATATAAACTGAGTCACGTAAGAGGTTGACCTCTTTCATGTCTAAAATTTTATAGTTTTTAAAATCTATAAATGTGTATATATATTTTTTTTTTTTTCATTGCCTATCTTATGATGTTCATTAGCAACTTTTAGGCAAATGTAGTGACTCCTGTGCCTGCAATGATAACTGGAGAGATTTCTTTGGAATTCGGGTTTAAAAACTAACTTTCAGCTAGGATACATCATCACTTCTCTAGTCTCTGTTCATGTGAACTGAATTGCAGTGAATTTTGCCCTGTACTGCTTTCAAAGTCAGGAATTTGGATTTTTTTTTGAGTTCAGAAACTTTAAGGTCGCATAACATTATGTCTATAGTGATCCTATTATTTAAACCTGCTGCAAACCATTCTCTGCTATCTCCCTCCAGTTCTTAAAATCAAAAAGTGCCTACTGTCTTAATTTGGGATGCAATTCACAGGAACAGCTGTCTTCAGGAGATTTATACTATTTTGACTGCTGGCAATAGTTGCCCTGTTAGTCTAATTAATTTTTCTAAAATATAACCATGAGCAATACACAGCTTGATTTGTAAAGAATAAATCTTACCAGGCTCACTTTATTTCCTTTGTATTGCACAGAATTTTTAAGTTTGTGAGTGAAGGGAAGTGGCAGATGCATTGTAGTTTGATTTTAGTAAAGCTTTCAAATCTCTTGCAAAATCTCACCATCAGATTAATTTGTGGAGGCTTGGGTATGAATACTGATACATAGATTGAAAAGAGGCTAAAGAACTTTCAGTGGAGATTTTTGATAAGCAGCAAATAATAGGGCACCAAGGGGGATTCTTAGAGGCTACCCAGAAGACCTCCTGAGTCTGCATATCTTCAGTAGTTCAAAGGTGGAAATCAGCTACAGATAGCAAAATGCTCAGATGACATTTAACCATGATAGGCTGTGAAATGTATGGAGATGTGTTGATTTGGCAGTCTGAGAACAGAAGAATATAAATTGACAGCACAATTGAGCAGCAAATTAATAAATCAGGCTAAATTAATTTCAAGAGGCATGCTCATTTTACAGCTCAGAAAGGTAGAAGACTCTTTGTAATGGCAGCCTGATGCCATTTATGTGGGACTTTGCCTAGAGGTCTGGATGCTGCATTAAAAAACACATTCATGAGTTGAAGAACATTCAAATGGACACAAGAACAATTAGGACAAGGTGACTGGAACTGATTTATGATGAGACATTAAACATGAAGTTAAATATTTTAGTTTTCACCATTTCACTCATAAAAAAGATTAATGAACACTATATATTTGAGCTGGAATCACAATCCTGAAATAAGAACTTCTCCAAAAATATGGAACTTCATAGCAAATTTCTTGTCTGAAGTTTCTAGTCACAGAAAAAACACAGAATTGAGAATTATTATTTATGGGAGTTGCTATTTCACATCTTTTTTTTTTTTTTTTTTTCTCAAAGAAGATCTTTTTTAGTTTATATTTATGAACATAGGACTATGTGGATAGAAACAAAAAAATACTAATATGACTTGAAGTGAGTATAAATTGAATTATATGGATTCAAAAATGTAATCTTTGTTAGTTACAGTTGTAAGCACAAATAAATTGCTTAGAAATGCAGCAGGTAAAACCTTATTTTTAATTTACATAAGCAAACACTTTAGAAGATTGTCTTCACCAGATGTGTGAAGTTTAGTCTTCCCTAAGATTAAATAAAATGCAAATACAACCAGCTTTCATCACATTCTATAAACATTCAAATTAAGAGAGTAGGAAAAAAAAAAACCAAAAAAGAATATTTATATTTTGGAGCATCTTAATTTTCAACCTGAGCCTAGGATGAGTGGTATCACACCATCATGTGTCTTGCTTAAAGGGCTTTTAAATATAAAGAAGTATGGTAACTCACAAGTTTAACTGAAATACATTCTCTCTTGAGGATTCAATCACCAGTTGATTTAATGTTGCCTGTTTAAACATATTATGAACTACTTCAACAAGATGTTTGTGTAATTGCCTTCTTAGCAGAAAAGGATAAAAAGCATACCTTGCAATTTTGGTTGCATTAAACAGGATATTACAATCCCATGAACACCAAAATGCTTGTCAGCATTTCCATTATCAACCCTTACCTTCAGAAATTGAAAAGATGTCCATAAAAATATTCTAAATATTTTAAATATAGCTAAAAATTCCCATATAAAGTCTCATCCTGGTAACAAAATTCTTCTCCTTCTCCTCTTCCTCCTAAGGTAATCTTTTAAATTTATAATGAATTATTTTTTGTGGGCCAAATCCAGATTTCCCCGTTCTTCTGTATCTCTTATTTATTGCACAGCAGCTGCAAGGCATATAATTTTGTCTTTATAGACGTCACTATATATGTGTGTAGCCTGATACTGTTCTTGTTTTCTTATGAAGAAGTTTAAAAATTCAAGGGCATTTAGAAAAAGGTAAAATAATTATGACTGGAGTTAAATTGAGTGTTTTTCAATCACCTTGCTTCCTTAAGCAGTAAGGACAAAAAAAAAATATTCCTATCTGCAAAAGGAATGTTATAAGAGGAAAAAAAATCGTATACTTCTTTCATTATTAGTTTATTAGCTTTGAATTCTCTTTTGCCTGGTAGCACATTATAATGAATGCCTACTCCTGCTTACCTCAGGTATTTGAAATGGTTAAGATGATGATCACTGAAACATTCTTTATTTGAACACAGTGTTTGGTGTTGCTCTATTTATTTATTTAATTTAATTTGTGGTTTTTTTCAGTTATATTCTGTTTAAAAAAGTAGAGGAGGGGGAGAGTGAGGCAGGAGTGAAGTGAGGAGAGAAAGAATGACAGAGAAGACAGAAATAACTCTTCAGAGACTCTGGAGAAAGCCTTCATTGAAGGAGACACCACTCACACTTTGAGTCATTGCCAGGCCTGGAAGGAAGGAATCCATGAATTTTAGGAAACAATTTTTTCGCCTCTGGGGAAGGTCTGGTTTTCATTGGCAAAATAAATGTGGAAACCTTTATGTCTTTTTTTTGACCTTAGAAGCAAATTTTCTTGTCAGAGTTTCTTTTTTTTTTTGTCAAAACTCCACTGTTATTATACACTCTCTCCCCTCTTTTCTTCTGGAAAGACCTCGGAAGAACTATTATATTTCTGGAGAAGAACCCACCTGCCATGGATGTGAGGATTACAAGCCTGAGCAGATACCACTGCGTTTTCCTTTCCTTACATTCAGCAAATACATATGACAGAACTGTGGTGCCTTTCCTCCAAAAGCTGCTACAAAATGTAGCTGATTGCAGTTTTCTCTTTCAAAAGTGAGTTGCTTTCTTCTTTATCTCCTTTAAGATCTTCCTGTACATACATTTTCCAACCTGTGGCTATGAAAATCTCTTAAGACTCTGCAATGCCAATTGACCATTGAAATCAGCTGTAGAAAAAGGTCTTGGAAAAAGAAGGCAGCAACTCCCATTTTTTCTGCTTGTTTAATTCCCAACAGCCCATATAAGATGTACACAACCCTCAAACTCTTTCTCATTCTACAAAGATGACTTTAACTGCTCTAGCACTGTCTTTGAATTAGTGTGCAAATATTAATTTAGTGTAAAATTTCCTCAGTGGGAAATTATTGTAGTCTCCAATTTGCTCTAAGAACAAAGAGTGGTTGAAGAATATCTGCTGTTCTCCCACTCTGTAGCCTATAAAATCAAAATATGGTTGACTTTAGTCCTGATTCATGATGGAGTGCATCTTCCAAGTTGATATTTCACAATTATTTGAACAATGAAGTGCAGCATAAAAAGTGCAAGTCTCCATGGTTCTGCAGTGCCCAGTCCACTGGTTGCTGTTTCCTGCTGTTTCTCTTCCTTTTCCATTTTGACTGTTTTTTTTGGTTTTGAACTTGGAAACCTTCTGTATGCTCAGGTCCCAAAACCAGTTTGGTCTGGTTTTGAAATTTTTCAATGCTGCTAACTTTTGTAACTATCCATTCCAAAAATAAGTCTTCTTTTATTTTCAGCAAAAGCATCTCTCTCCTTTTGCTCCCTCTCCCAATATAAAGCCTAAAAAACCATTATCCACTAATCAGGGTGGTGCAAATAGCTGTTATCTTGCTTACAATTTCCTCTCAATACCTCTTTATGATAGAAAGAAACTGTCCAGTTCATTAAACAATAAATACATGCATTCCTCATTCTGACAGTCTGAGTATGTATAACCTGACCATTCATATCTGATGTAAGGTGAGGAATCTGTCTTTTGCTTGATTCAGGTGTTGGTGTTTTTTAATTATTTTTTGTTTTCCTGAGTTTTCTGTTCTGCAAGGATATAGTATAGAGGTTTCATGTTTCATGTCCAGGATATTCCTACCACCACTGCTCAAGCCTGTGCTGTTTTTTCTTCTTGAGATTTATAGATATGCAGATAGTAGCAAAGTATCTCTTCAGCTTGATGACCTTTTTCTTTGTTTCATACTAATTTCTCCTTACCATTCTGTGCCAGTGAGTGTTGTAGTGTGGGGAATCCTTACAACAAGTATAAGACAGCGATGGACTTGTAAGGAAAGATGAAGCGATATTTCTGTAGATGTTCAGGGATGATTTATTCCTCCAGCTGCATGGCTGGAGTTCCCAGGCAGACCCCAGCCATGGGACCCTGCTCTCTCCTGAGCCCCGGGCACCCCAAACCACCCAATCAGGAACAGGTATGGGGCACACCTGACATGGGAACAGGGACAGACCTGTACCCTGCAGGGTCCCTCCCCCCAGGATTTCAGGGGAAGGCACCTCCATAAGTGTGTACAGCCAGTAAGAAGATTCCTTCCTAAAGGCACAGGGACATCCAGCCAGTGATTATCTAGTGGAAAATAAAAAAAAAATTGTCTTCTGTTCTGAAGTGGTATGAGGTCATGGTAGAAATTATTTTTTATACCATCTTTTATGTTGACAGCAAAGACAGATTAATATAGCTTAAATATTTTTCAGTATTTGCTTCTAGATAGCAATTACAAATATTAAAATATCTTTGTGAGCAAGAATTTTTATCTACATATGGGTATCATGAATACATTTTATCATACTTTGTGGTATTCTCTGGTACTCCTTGGTCCACCAGAGGGAAGAATAATGCCTTTTCCAGCATTATTATCATATTTATTTAGAAAGTGTCACACAGTAGGTTGATTAGAAAAAAATCCAAAACCAGTTTGGCTTGGATCTTCATTCTAAAGTGCCATCTATAGAAAGGGCTTAATCCTTCTTCCCAGTTTCTACCTGCAGATGAGACAGTCTTGAAAGGTGTTTGAAAAACATTGATGACACTCTTACTTTAATAAAGCAACAATCATGTCCTTATACATTCTTATATGCTATTTCACAATGATTTAGACACAATGCCTTTGACATTTTTAGTACGTTTACTTCAACACTTCACATTCTTGATGCTGCAGCTTCCATTGTTGCAGCCCTGTTATTTCATTCTCCCGTGTTGCAATAAGGATTGGAAGACTGTGAGGTAAGGGGCTTAAAAATGTTGTGTTCATTGAAGACATAATGTAAGATGAAATGAGAATGTGGATTAGCTGGGGATTTTGTTCAGCTTTCCTGTATCTAAAATCAGTGCCCTTCCTCAAAAGATGGAGCTGTTGAAACAATTTTTGCAATGTTACATCATGAAACTAACCTCTGCAGCCTGCAAGCCAATATAACATATGGCAGATTGAATTTAATGTGAGTCTTGCAGCTGAAAAACCTACACAGAGATTTGAAAATTTACTGCTACATGCCTGACTTCCATTCATAAAAGGAAAGGTTAAAATTAAAGTTAACTCTCTAGTATATATTTGTCCAAAAGAATCCCTCAGTAATGCGTACCTATGAGTTAAAACCTTGTAAGTTCATGGTCTGCAAGCTGACAAGAAACCACTTGCCTACAAACATGATGCCAGAAATATGCACAGTAGCCAAAACCACCTGCTTTACATGGTGTGATCTCTCCTTGCTTGGGACATAGAGCCAGTTCCGCACTGTAGAGCTATAAACTCCAGAAATGGTTATAGTCTGAAGAAGTCTGTGAAAAGTCAAAGTATACTTGTACAACCCTGGAAAAGCCCCTTCTGGGAATGGAAAAAATAATTGAAGAAAGTTAGATCAGCTGTCAGTAGCTCTAAGTAATGGTTGCAAGGAATCCATAGTTCAGGATGGCAAAATGTAAATTCTGTAGTGGATGTTTAAGCAGGCAGGGGTCATCTACAAATTTTATAAGGACTGTGGCCTTCCATTCAGGCTGTGAAGAGTTCAGAAAAAAACTGCTTCTATAAACCAAGCCCTTTCTTGTTCACATTTCCCAACACAAAGGATACCCTGCATTAAACCCCACAGGTTTCAAGTGTCTCACCACAGGCATCACAGCTGTCAGGTACTGTATTAATAAAGACATACTAAATACCCTGGCCTTGGGGTATGTAGGGCATGGGTGAAATACCTGCTCTATCAGAGAATTACACATGACTACCCAATGCATCAAATCCTTCCATTTTCTTTTCTTTCCCCTGATAGAAATCTCTTTCAGTCCTCAGTTGAAAATAAACAGCACATGAAATAAATAGTCTAATGAAATTTATGAGTTCCTTCTTCTGAAGTCAGCATATTGAAACTGGTGAAAAAGATGTGTCAGTAACCACATTTAAGGATGAGCAGGTTTCAGGTCAATTCATTAGCCAAGGGAAGTGCTTCTGCTTCCTGTCTGTTTACTTAAGGTTGCATTTAGTTCATTTTTTAAAGCAAGAAAATGCCTAGGTTTACTCATCTGTCTGTTGGGTGACATGGTGTAGAGAGACAGTGGGAAGAATGAATGTGTTCTGGAGATTGTGGGAGATTAGTAGTCAAAAGTTAGTGTTTATATTAGAATTAATGGGAATCAGAAATGTACATTTCTGTGTGTTGAGATAATGAGCCTAATGAGAGAGATAAAATAATATGTCCTCTGAGCTCTCCACGTGTTTTCCCACAAAGCACCCACCACAAAATATTTTTCTTCCATTTTACAAATAATTTTTTTAAGTTAATGTTTTAAAATATTTCTATTTGGAAATGCTCTCTCTCCTCCTCATTTAGGCACTTAATAATTATACTTTCAGTTTAGTTCAGTAATTTCCAAATACTGAATTTGCTCCTAGGGTAACATATCTTTCCTACTCTCGACATCCTAACCTCTCAAGAAAATAAAATTAGGCTTATAAAGGCTTACTTTCTCCATTAAAAAAAACAAAAAAACAAAAAAACCCCACAAAAACCCCCAACCAACCAAAAAAAAAAAAAAAAAAAAGGAAAAGAAAAGAAAAGAAAAGAAAATTAAAAAAAAAAATCCAGCATTTTTGAACAATTTATATTAGTAACCAACTCTCATTCTTTTGAATTCTATAAAAGCTATTTCAGTTGTGGCTACTTCAATATCTAATTATACTTCTTGACTATAAAAAAAATCACAATTTACATAAATGTGCACTTTTTCTCTGCCATTATATTGATTATTTTTCTAGATATGTGAAAATTGAGTGCACTATTAATGCATTTTTTTCAGAGTTCTTCCTAAACTTAATTGCTAAAGGAAAGAAATAGCCCACTCATTTATTTTTAGGGTGGAAAATTAAAATGTGTAAGCTCTTTAGAGTAGGAATCAGATCTTGCATTTGTAACACCTTCTTTATTAAGGCCTTTAGGTATTATAGCAAGATAAATACAAAAAGATAATGCAAGAGATGACAGCATCTTGCTAGAGGCAACTACATAAAATTGCTGTGGGAGGAGGGCTTATCAGAAATGTGAATGCATGTATGTGCTATGTATTTTAAAATAATGTTTTTGTAGTGAATTTTGCAATGCATTTTCATTAAAAACTAGCAAGAGCTGGAAATAAGTATATAAATTTTGCAAAGAAAGAGGAAATTAATTGATTTTTTTCCTTTTCTCATGTTTCTGCTTTCTCTTTGCCTGTTGCCTGCTTCAAAAAAATAGTCACAGGTTTGTAAATACAAAGCAAAAAATAAAATGTTGCCTCTAGAGTTCTCATCAAAGTCTAGCTCACACGAAATATTCTAATGAGACGTAAACGAACAATGAATCAAAACATGATAACAAATATGTGATGAACTAAGGACAGCATAAATCAATAATTGCACTCAAGCTCTGCGGAAATTATACTGTCCTAGATTCTAGGAGGAGAGGAGACAATTTGCTGCAGTATTTTGTGAACAGAGCTATCCTGTGGGATCAGGCTGCAGAGGACATTTCAGTGGGAGGAAGAGAGCAGTAGGAAGAGCAGTATGATTCATGTTCAGCATCTCAAGTGGAGGATAGAGCATAAGGATTGAATAATGAAACAAAGACGAGATATTCAGCATGCCAGGAAGGTTTCTGTTAGAGAGCTGTTAGAATTATTTAAAAAGGTTAGTCTATGAATAAACATGCTTCATCAAGGTCTCTTACACATGCAAAGGGAGATGCTAATGAATAATAAAAGAGTAAAGGAGACTGGTGAAGAAATTAATGTTAATCTTATCCAAAGCAGATACAAATTAATATTGGAGAAACATTTTTGTAATCACTTCTCAAGGCAAAAATTCAATTAATGTGACTGAATCAATATTTCAAATCTCAGTCCCTTGAAAGTATACTTGTCTCTCTTCATATCAGCATGCTTTCCCGTGTGATCAGCCTGTGCTATTCAAGTTAATACTTGGGGAGACTTGTTAATGGTCTATTTTTGTGAAATTTGGTTCAGTTCTATAAACTACAATACTATGTTTCAAACTCACCTCGGGGTATCTTTCTGTTAGGAGAGCTCAGTTTACATAGGATAATTACTGTATAGAAAATAGATATTTGAGCCAAAGATAGTTTTGTTTTAAGCTTCAGGGTCATTTGTTTATCCTTTTCGTCCCAGGGATTAGCTACTACCATCTCTTCACACAGGCTGACATGTCAGTATATATGACACTGCACTTCAGACTATGTACTGAAACAAGATCTTCTGTAACAGCTAAAAAGGCCCAAGACACAAAAATAAAAAAAAAACAAAAACAAAAACAAAACCCCAGAATAAAAGAAAAGTCTTCAACAAAAAATAAAAATTGACTCTTCTGAACAAACAACTCTATTTGTCTCAACTTTATTGTAGCATAGGTCATTTTATATGTCTCTGATAGGCAGCCTCCCTCTCTGTGTAAAAAAAAAAAGTGTAGGCAGCAAAGATATCTTTGCAAAGATCACAGAAATTACGACCTTACTTGTGTACTTCAAAAAATAATAGAAAATATCACAAAGTGGTTCCTGGTTTCCATTACTTTGTCTTTTCTCTCCTCGTTGGTGAAGCCCCTAGATAAGGTTTTTTTTCACAAAGTGATCTTTCTTGTGTACTATGTAGTATAAATGCTTGTCATATTTTGTTTAAGGTGTCAGGGTGAATTGGAAAAAGTCTTATGAAACTAAATAGACTACCAAATAATAGCTTTGCAGCTCTGGTAGATTGTACTGTTTATGTTGTAATGCCTTGACGCCTTGACAGGTTTATACAATCAGAGGTTCTAAAACCTGTGATAGATTGGAATTGTTTGAAACATGGTATGTTTGAAAAAATAAGCTTCTGTCCTCTTGCTATCAAAATCAAATGGCGACCCTCTCAGAATCATCCCATTAAAGTAACTTCATGGACAATCTGACTTCTGTACTTTTAATAGCTAGAATATCATTCCCATAATGAAAGAAACATGAAATGGTTTCCATGCTGAATGAGCTCCCTAGAGATTGCGGGATTTGTCTCATTATAGAAAGCTTTTCTATCACCATTGCAATGCTTCTCATCTTTCCTTCTCATCTGAGTGGAGAAATTTCCGTCAACAGTATTAGTCTGACTAAACCGGTATAACACTTGAAAGGGGGATATGCAGTAGATAAGATTACTTTTTTCTATTTATGTAAAAAATTATACTCAGTGTCCCTGCTTTAAAAAGGATTACTATACGATGTGGACAGCATTCTACTCTCTCATTAGAAGAGACAGATTACAATTTTATTTCTCTAAATAAGTCTGAGCTAGGCAAGGAGGTCAGTAATTTTGATGCAGCTGCTCTCACAATGGAAATCATCACTTGTGTATTCTTATCAGAAGCCGTAGGTAACTTCAGCATTCCGTACTGATCAGAATAACTCCTTGCATTCTGTAACCTATCACATGGCTCAATAATTTTGTATGCAGGAACATTAAAATAATGAAGCAAAATGTTATTAAAATAATACTACTGAGGGAAAAACTTAAAAATCCCCACAACAAACCAAAAAAAGCCTAAAGAATCTGGGGACAAACCTACGAATATGCCCTGAATTTCAGTCCTTTTTCCTCCCTTTATGCCACACTTATTAAACAGCTTATAGGCCAGGGATAATGAAGATTTTATTTCAGCATATCACAGACTAGGACCTCAAGCTGGAAACAACTCCTGGCCAACTGTAGATGAATCAAGGAGGATCCTGAGGCTCAGAAATAAGCCATGAACGGCAATTTTCTTTGGAAAAGGTCCAAATGGACAGCTACCACCTCTGTTGCCTGTTCTTTCTAGATTTCTATATGTCTGTGAAAGTAAATTAGGCAAGCATAAGATGGTGGGTTTGTGGCTGTGACACTCTATAGCAGTACTATTGTGTATATTCCCCACATAGAAGAAGCCAAGGATAAACTGGCAAACTAATTTTCTACAGACCATAGCATAAAGTAAGTGACTAACATTAGTTGCTAAATTACGTTAATTCAGAAAGGCTTTTGTTTTCTATTGGATCTAGCCCTTAAATCCCTGACTTATGGATTCAAACTGATACACTGGGTCATTTTCCTTGCCTTGGAGTGAATGGAATGTAATGTGATTCCTTCCTGTCTCTGAGAATGGTGCTGGTGGCTTGGACTTTCCTGACATCAAAGACCTCTTTAACCACATTGCTGATGACCCTTCCTGCTCAGGGAGAATGTCATATTCTGTCAATGCAGAGGAATAAAAAAAGAGCTATACAAGTAAAAGAGGGTAACAATGGCGAAAAAAATAATTAAAATATTTTTTTTATCTATAACAGGCACAACCATTGGCCTTTAAAAATTGCTGTTAAATTTAAAGAGAGTTCAGGCTCCAACACATCAGAATATAATATAGCCAAAATTTAGTGTGGTATGAAGGTATGCTCCTCAGAAACCTATTCTGAATTTCAATTTGTATTTTTTTTTTTTTTTCCCTGATAATTCTGCTATGCCTTTCACACCACAGCACTATTCTTCAGTCATTATGATGTATCATGCCATTCCATGCTAAATTCCCACTTGGTTACTAAGAACAGTTTGCCCTAAGACATTTCCACAGCAATTATTATCAAGTCACAGGAACCATGAGAACTAGCAGAGTTTTCATAGAAACACAGCAATTAATTCTATTTGGAACAATGACAAAATCATTTGGAAATGTCTGAAAAAGTATAATATAGAAATGGCTTTTTTGCAATAATATGACATTCTAGAGGCCTCTCTGCTATACTCTCTATCCAGTTTGCTCTGGTAATTACATAGAAACAAAACTATTGGCTATTATTCAGTGAGTCGAGATCCTGACTTCTGTTAACCAGATTAAGCAATATGATGCCCTGGAGATATAAGCTTTTGCCTAGTACTGCAAATTTTTCAATTAGGGAAAAAAAAAAAAAAAGAAACCCAAAACATCCCCACCATACAAAAACAAACCATCAAAGGCAAGAAAAAACACCAAAATTCCAATTAAAGAAATAAAATATAACCCAAAAAAAAAAAAAAAAGTGTCTTCACAGAAAATATTCTACTGTGACCTAAAGTAAGACAGTTATGTTGAGCCTATTTCTACCACCAAAAATGGTTATTTAATTGACTTACTTAGATATATTAAATGTTATGAGACATCTGCCTACAATAAGGAAATAGAGATCAATATAAAGAAAAGTTTTTCCAGTTCTTTGAGAATTTGTCATGATTTTCCTGTATCCATCTGCCTCTCTGGTCTGGCATCATAATGTCAATAGTCCTGAAAAGGAGAGCAAGAGATGACCAGCTTTTCATCTTTTCAGGAACTGCACCAAATTTTCATCCTGCTCTCCTGGATGAACTGGAATCTGGCAAGCTATTTAAAATAATTGTCAGGGTTTTTTTGACCTTTTTGCAATCACCTCAAGAGACTGAAGTTTGTGGACAGAAAAACAATAACCTAATTCAGTATCTTTCCTTATACCATCAGTGGAAGTACCTTCAATAGATTGCAAAGGGTTGTGTAGCTCACTGGAACGGGGTGCTGGACACTCATCTGGTTTTGAGCCAACGCAGAATCCCTTGGTCATTTGCAGACAGAAACAGACATTTCCATCATACCATTCTGCACAAAGCACATGTCTAAAGTTGAAGAGCTTAATTACTCTCTTAAGGGTGTATTAAATGTAGAGGGAATCTAGACAGCTGGTCCAGTACACACCTTTTTGCAAGCATTTGAAGTTAGTCTAGAAACTGCTGACATGTGATAGGTTTTCCTGCACTTTATGAGCAAGGTGGGTTCCTTCTTGAATACTGTGATCACTAAATGTAGGCTGCTGGAAGCAACTACTTCTTTTTATTAACTATTTAGCTAACTTAAGCATCCTTGTGAGACTGGTTAACGTTTTCACAGCTCTGTGCTTAAACTGTTTATATGTTTGCACCTTGAATTAGATGCCTATATTAGTCTCCTTGTTTGCAAATTGCAGGAAGACCAAATAAACTTTAAGGAGAATATTACAAAACAACAATTGGGAACATTTTTAATGCTATTTATCCAAGTTACACAGAGATGATAATTGGGGTTTATAAATAGAGTAAACTAGATGGCTAACTCCATTAAATTTAGTGAAAATTAGATATTAAGAGACCATGGACAAATTTTACTTGGTAGATTGTAAAGGTAAATACATAATTACAGTGCTAGGAAGAAAAGAAAACCAAAACCCAAAAATCTCCACTTATAGAAATATATACGAAAAATGATAATTCTGAGGCAAAGGGAAGTAAATGGGGTTAAAACTAAAACAAAATCCATAATTTAGTTCAGATCCAAAGATCTTAGTCCATTATCTTGTCTCATACTATAGGAATAGCAGAGGTATACTTCTTAAATATATTCCTCCAGCTCCCCTCAATTACTGCTAAAGGATTTTTTGAGCCAGAGAAAGTATCTTAATATTTGATAGCTCTTGATGTTGGGTTTTCTTCACTCCCTCCCCCTTCTCTCTCCAATCATGGATTTGTCTGCTCTCTTATTGAACTCCTGTGAATGTCTAGCATACACAATGTCTGGTGCAATACAGTTCCAAAGTTTAATTAGCCATACTATGAAAAACTTCTTTGCTCTACCTACTTAGCTAGTTTTGTTTAAGATTCTTCGGATCTTATATTAGAAGAGACAAAGAAAAATCATTCTGAGTTCATCTTCTTCATGAGGTGCATAATTTTGCAGCCCTTTGTTGTATTTTCCAGGCTGATGAATCCCACATTTTGATTAGCCTTGTTCCTTTTTTCCACTTGCTAGTTCTCTTATATTCTTTTTTTTTAAGATGGGGGATTCACACGGCACACTGTACTCAAAAGCACACAGTAGATTTATTTTATGGCATAATGATGCTCTCTATTTTGTTCTGATTTTTTTTTTTCTCATTGTCACACCATTTGAGTTGCTTTTTGGCTGCTGCTAATCATTAAGTTAATATTTTCATAGGAACATATATAATTACCTAAGATGTATTTCCTGAGTAGCAATAGCTATCTCAGAGCCCATCATTCTGTATGTAAGGTTAGAATTGTTTTCTCCCATGTGCATCATTTTGCATTTATATACACAGAATTTATTGCATTATATTACACTGATTAGAAATGTGAAGCAAATGTTCTGTTACATGAAAAATAGATATATCTTAATTGTATTATAGAGGGTTATATGATATTTAAAAGTGTGTGTACCAGAAGAGGCTTTAGTCAATCTGACAAGTGGTTTATATGAAACTCTTCCTTCATTTGTAAATATGTGTTCACTAAACCAGACTGTAATTAGGAGCAATTGTGAATTAAGACACAATAATACCCTACATATTAGTGCGGGGCTGTATGTCTTTACAGATGGTTGTATATGTAAAACTCTCATAAGAGTTTTAGGCTATTGAACAGCTTCTTAAGTTAACTCGGCCACCCTTTAAATGCAATCAAAAAGGGATTGTGATGAGTTTGTCTTATGTGAAAGGCACAAGCCTATACAAGGAATACAAAAATTGGTAAGAAATCTATCATTATAGAGGTAGATCAAGCAAAATCTGTGTTTTGGGTGTTATAAGAGATGAAGTTCACCTTATGAGACACCTATAAATTGAATTTTTACAATGTTGTCCATACAAAGCATCTCAAAACACCTCATATTAAAATGCCTCAAACAAAAACTTAGGAATGTTCTGAACTTGAAATTGAGATACAAGTCCTAAAATTAAATTGAAAAGTTCTTTTTTTTTTTTTTTCCCCAAAGAGCTGTGCTGACTTTACAGTTCTAATATCTGATAGAAGAAAATCCCACAATCAAAGAGTGTAAAAAGCAATAGACAAAACCAGCATTGAAAGGATTTAGGCTAAACTAAGGGTCAGTTGGCAACCCTTGAACAGAAAAGCTCAGTACAGTGCAGAGGAGAATACTGATTCCTATAATTGAAAATGGATGAAAAACAAAGGTCATAAATTGCTTTAAAATGTAATAGGGTAGTTTGATGAAGCAGAGAGGGCAAAAAGCAGATGGGAAGGGATCAAGGAAAAAGTTATCTAGAATGAAGTCAAACCAAGGGAAGTCAACAGCATCCTTAAGGAGTTTTGACTTGAATGGAAAGTATAGCAAAACATTCTTTATTCTTTCCCTCCCTTTCCCCACCCCATCTCCAGGATGGAATAGCTAGGAGGAAAGGAATATGCTTATTTCTCCCATCTGGGACCACAAAAAGGAAAATGTTTCCTAGATAAATGAGTGACAGGAAAGTATGTATATTAGCTAATCAAAGAGGGGACTAAAATGAAAAAAAAAAAAAAAAAAAAAAAAGCTATGGATAGATGAGAGAGAGAGAGAGATAGATGAGAGATAGATAGATAGATAGATAGATAGATAGATAGATAGATAGATAGACAGATAGAGATTGGGAAAGCAGAACATTATCTCCTCTTAAAGCAAAAAATTGATTTCTACAGCTACACCCCTTGTAAAATATTGTAAATATTGCAGTGTTTCTGTCCAGTAGTTCATACTACACTAGTTCATACTGCACCAGCACCCAAGAAGACTGATATTTTGACTATGTAAATCACTCAAATAGTCTATTAAGAAAGTAGTACAGGTAAAGATACATGTGTGCTCTTCATCTCTTTTGTGTTTTCATGTCCTGTCTAAATTTCATAAGCAAATAGAGGTGATAGTGAGTTTAGAAATACTGGTGTTATTTTTCATAACTTAGCTTGAGCCAGACAGTTTATTTTTAAGACAAGAATTGACTTTGTGTCAACAGACATCTAGATTTATGTTCTGAATCTGAATTTTTCAGGATATGGTTTTGCACCTCACTCTGTATACTTTGCTTTGGCCACGAAATTTGCCAATTTGTTTTTGTGTGGGGCATGAGGAGTATACTTTAGAGGCAATAATCTGAGCACTCATGCTGGTGGACAGGGTTTGAAATTAAGGAAATAAAAGAGGAAGAAAAAGAGATAATTTTAAACCCAAATACTTCAAAAGTTTTGAAGGTGTCTGAATTATCCTTTCAAGCTGCTTCTGCTTAGCATGACTGAAAATCAAATAATTTTTTATATTACTGTCTAAATATAGGTTTAGTTAATGAATTTGGGTTTTTTGCTCACTCCAGGTCCATAGTGTGATTAAGCAGCTGAAGGCTCAGATACAAGTTTTCCATGAGAAATCCATCTGGAGAACAGCATAAGCCATACATAAATGGGAAGGATGGGTAGAAGGTGTTTAATTTAGCTCAGGTCTCTTAATTGTAGCAGATTGAACAGGTCAATTATCAGTCTGCTTCATGAAAGAACTGGGAAGGCAAATGCTCTTTAAAGACAGGTTAGTCTTTACTTTGATGCTTTATATATGACCCTAACTTTAACTTCCTTGATTTGTACATTTTCCCATCTGAAAATGACAGGTCAGATTTCTATTGACCTTTCTAATGAGCATTGCTGAGTCACTGAGTTTTTTCTGGGAGGGGAAGCAAGCCAGTTTCAACAGCACAGTAGTTTTATGCACTTTTGCATTGTCTTTTTGTGCTCTCTCCTGTGGAACCACCTTAGGTATCTAACAGATCTCAGAGAAAAAGACAAATGTACAAATTTTTTCCAACTAAGGTCCTTTTTTCTCTGAACAGAAGAGCCTTATCTTCTCTACACATTGGGAACATTCCCTGTATCATGCTAACACCTTAAAATGCGCCCAGATGTTCCCTGTAAGGGTGTTAGCTGACATGTGCAAAAGTTTGGCAGGCATTTGGACTGCAATTAAAAAGTATGGAAAATCATGTCCCACATTCAGCCTTGAATCCATGGACTACAGAAGCTGGACTTGCTGTAATAGCCATAGTAGCAGTGTGCACATGCCTGTAGTACACAGTAGCAGTTTTAAGGATCTCTGACTTGGCCATGTATGACTGCTCTGTACAGCACCACTTATCCACCTAAATACTTCTACCTTAAGATAAGCACTACCTAGGGAAATGAATATCATCATGCTGTGGTCTGGCTCCTTGCTATAGCAAATATGCAATTTTTAAGGGATTTTAGGGAAACAGGCAGAAAAAAAGGGGATGAGTCACATTAGTTATACTGTCTGAGGCCATGTATAACAAAAAGGTGCCCTACAAGCCAAGAGCTAGAGTCAACTGTAATAATGTATAGAGGAGCACATATATTTGTGCACAATCACTACACACTTTAGAAGAACGAATTAAGTAGTCTGTGCTTTGTAGAGCTGTGAAGTGGAATCTGAGAGGCAGGAGCTGGTCAGTGATTGTCTGTTTGGAAGAGATACAGGGTACTCGAATTAGAAGATATTGATGGATTATTTTTCCACCCCATATACCTTCTGTATACATGGAACAGCTTTAGGTTTCACTTATACCATCAGTTTATCACACAAAATCCATAACAATCCTTTTAATTTTAGTTCTCTGGAAAATGTAGACACGTTCCATATTCTCTTTAAATGGAGCATTGCTTCATAGGATCTTGCGGTGTTGTTCAGGAAAAAAAAATGCATTAAATATTTAAACCAACTAAATAGATTCCCTTGACCTATCAGTTCAGATATATTGAGCTTATCTAAGATGGTAAAAGGCCCAGATCAGAGAATTAAAAAATATTTTAAAGTCGCATTTAGTGACACTTCCATAATTAAAAGGAAAACAATTGTGGCACACAGAATGAAAACAATGCAGTATGGTGCTTTAAAACATCACCAACCAGATATTTTCCCATATTTAAAGAAGGAAAAAGGCATTTTATGTTAGATAAAAAAATGCAAGCAAGTAACTTTCATTGAAGTTGTGTATGGTATGTAAATAAATTATACAGTACTGGTAACTGCCACAACCTATTACAGTGTGTTGTGAAACTGGCTGTGTTCAATCCTAAGGTCAATATGAGCAAAAAAGGCTGGAAAGAAAAGTTTTTTGCTGGGACTGGTAAATGGTTGGAAGATGGGGTTTGGGGAGGCTGTTTCGATTTCTTTAAATGGGGAAAGTAACTTCAGGTTCATGGACTTACTCAGATGAATGCCAACCCTGTTAATATATTTTTTTTTATCGCATCTCAAGGCATGACAGCTAGTCAGGTCTCAGTATAACTATTGCCTGGCACACTGAAGGTATATTTTGGCTGCATTTTCTGTTGCCCAAAAGTGATCTGTCAGTACAAATGAAGCACATTCTCACCTCTCCACCAATCACAGAACCACAAAGTTATTGATGTTGCTAAAGACCTCTAAGAGCATCAAGTACAACTTTAAACTCAGAACTGCTAAGTCCACCACTAATCCATGTCCCAAAGCACCACATCTGCACATCTTGTAAATACCTCCAAGGCTGATAACTCAACTACCTTCATGTTCAGCTGGCTGTTAACCAACATTACTGAGTCTTTTTCCACCACAGTTTCTCAAGGCTGTAGCATATTTGTGACCCAAGCGCAGAACCTGGCACTTTGCCTTGTTGAACCTCAAACAACTTGCCTTGGCCTACTGATCCAGGTTGTCCAGATCCTTCTTCAAATGGTTCCTACCCTTTAGCAGATCAACACTCCTGCACAACTTGGTGCTGTGGGCAAACTTGCAGAGGGTGAACTTCATCCAGATCATCAATAAAAATGTTAAACAGGACTGGCCCTAGCACTGATCTCTGGGGAACACCTCTCGTGAGTGGCCACCAACTAGATGTGGCACCATTCACCATCATTCCTTGGGCCTGGCCATCCAGATAGTTTTTAACCCAGCAAAGGATGCTCCTGTCCAAGCTGTGGGCTGCCATTTTCTCCAGGAGAATGCTGTGGGAAATGATGTTACTTTACTACAATCTATGGACACAGCATCCAGAGCCTATCCCTCATCCACTGAGTGGGCTATCTTGTCATAGAAGCAGATCAGATTGATCAGACAGGGTCTGGCTTTCCTAAACCTTTCTGCATATTTCTAGGGTGGGAATATTTGAGGAGATGAAATCTTAGTAAATCTTCAATCGGAGAACTAATGTTTCTCTTACTATAAAAAATTGTTCTTTATTTCTTTATAGTTTACTTCTTCACTTCTTGTTTAGTTCTTTACTTTATTGTACTGTAAAGAAGAGTTCTTCAAAAAACACAATTATGGAACAACAAACCAGCTTGTGAAAGATGCTGCCTAGCAAAAATGCTGTAAGTGACCTACCTCCAGGGTGACAGGGTACATGAGTTATTAGCTTACTGTCTTGGGCACTGAGTAATGGAAATTTATGTGAGAGTATGACGAATATGCAGTTGGGGGAAAAATGACGCATGCTTGAAAGAATTTTCCTCAGCTTTTTAACACAAAAAACCTCAAACACCTCTTTCACTTCTCTTGTAAATTTAAGAAGAATGTTTATTTTGGACTGGCTTTTCTCTTTTTCAATTGTGTGTGCAATGTAATTATGATATCCAGAGAACAACAGTGGAGGTTAAAGTCTACTGAAAAGAGATGAAAATCTACTGAAAACATTATTTTATACATAGTAAAGAAAATGAAAGAAAACTGAAGAGCTGAAGAAGAACTTGTGACACTGAGAGATTGGTCAATTAAATAGTAGGGGCAGAAAAGGACAACGAGATGTGGAATAAAATCTGCAAGAGGGAGGCTCATATGGCTATGACTATTTAGCATGAAAAGGAGATGAGCTAGAGATAGGAGAAGCACAGAGAGGACTGGTAGACCATAACTGCTCCTTGTCTCTTCCAACACAAAATACAGAAGGTATTAAGTGCATCTATGAGGATTAAGTTTCAAACAACAACAACAAAGGAATAAAACTCTGAGAAGTATTTCTTTAAACAGTGAGGATAAAAAAATATTGTGGATGCAAGAAATTTACCCAGCTTCAAAGTGTAACTGGACAAATACTTGGAAGAGGGATCTGTAGGGGGTTACTGGAAAGACATCAATAGCCTAAGGTAGAAGAACATCATAGGGAAATATAAATATATACATAGACTTACCTAGGCATGCATCTGGGATCTGCCTGAAGATGAGGGACTGGGCTAGATGAACCCTTGGGCAAAGCTGGCTCACCTCAACCATTCCTCTAAATATCATTCAGCCCATTCACCTTAAAACACCACTACAAAAATATACCTCTTCAATCATATCCAACACAAATTATTTCCTGCCTTTATTCTTCCTGTTCCCTCAGTTTCAGAATGGCAGAATATAACTGCAGCAGAGCAGGATTAGATACTGGAGCCATCCATCCACCTGTGATATGCATCTTTGTGCCCTTTTCTGCCCTTTTCTTATTTAATTACTTTTCTGTGTTCATCTGGTATCCTATTAGGGGTCTTTCTCTTTTCCTTATTTTTTTTTCTTTTTATTTGGGGGGTGGGGGAAAGGTCATGGTCTTCTTTCTTCTGAAAATTTCATTATCGTGAGGAAATTTTTAACCAGTTTTAGGTTTCTTTCCTTAATATACTCATTATCTTTATTGATTTGTCTTTGTTTATATTTTACTAAATCTTCCAATGGCTAGAATCTGTTCCCATTAATTCTACATTATCCCAGGGAAATTTTTGGAGAGAGTAAGTGAGAAGATTCCACAAAACCTCCCTGGAGCTATTTAGCAAATAGTACTGTTTTTGTAGATCTGGATTTAAATTCAGCAATCTCACATCTTATCTTATCTGAGGACTTGACCATCCAAATTTTTATTCACTTAGTGCCTCTGTGTTCTGGTGACTAGAATGTGTCTGAGTATTTCTTCATATATAACAAATCTGTGATTCCTCTTTTTTCAGTGTCCTGAGATCATCCTGCTCTGACACCATTCAGCACTTGTATAGGTTCTGTATCCCTGTGCTGAGTCTGATTTAGCATCTTACAAGGCTTATTTTAAGGAAATTTCATTTTGTCTTGGACTTCAGTGCTTCTGGTTGTCTTGAAGTCAGGCAAAATCTGCTATATCTGACCATAAAAGTTTGCAGACAGACAATTCCAGCTGGAACAGTGAGGTACAAGATTGTTGCATGGCCCTCAGAAAACTTGCTCTCCTTGCCTACTCTGCTACACAGAGGATTTGTTCATCTTCAAAGTGTGAGTCACAATGGAGTAAAATACTTTCCCACAAATAAACATCTCTATTTGGAAGATTCTTTTTAGAGACATTCTCTTCCAAATCTTTTTAAATATTGATGCAAATGTCTGGGCTTATATTTAGAGAAGAAAAGGGGTTTAGATCTAAAAGCAGAACATCTTTTATTCAGGTCTTTTAAGAATATTGGTAATTATTTTTATGCATATTCTAATTAAATATGTATGTATCACTTTAATTTCAAATAGCACTTCATAGAGATTTAAAAGCCAGACCTTCCCACCCTGGAGTTTACATAGGACAATATATGAGGAGCAGAGATGAAAGAATGTGCAGTGCAAGATGTGGTAAGTCCTTCTTAAAGATAATGAGAATCTCATGCTATTGTAAATGAAACATGGCAAAGCCAGAGGTTTAATTGAAGAAAGTGGAAGGCATGAGGATGAAAAACAGATAATGATGGAAAGCTTAAGAGGAGGAGTTTTAAAGAAAAATGCTGAGCATGAGCCCTTCAGCAAATTATATCTGATATCAAGGCAACACCTTTGAAGTTGCTCAAGGCATTTAACCAGGGCTAGGCTTGGCCTACAAGACTAAAATAGAGCTGTGACACAAAGCCAAAGTTCTGTGCATAAGTAGGTCCAGCCAGCAGGACATGTATTGTAAATGCCAATACTGTCTTCTTTAGAGTCTGGACGTACTGGCTAAGTCATGGGCCAAAGGGTGCAGCGGGCTCAGCACTTGAGCATGCCAGCGAGCTTCCAGACAGGGGAACAGACAGACAGACAGCTGGACTGCAGGTGGTGAGTGGGAGCAGTGTGCACTGTGCTAATTGCTGTTACTTTCTGAGTCTGATAGACCTCTCTTAATAAGAACTATGATTGCATGAGTGAAAAAGCTGAACTGTTCCTGAATGTCACTTAGACAAATGCAGTGGTATCTGTTCTGCTTTTTAGTACACACGCAGTGTGTATTAAATTGGAACAGTCTTGTTGGCCATCACTGTAGGTCTGGGAACACTGTGTCTTGTTGAAAATTTTGTGTTCTCTTGAGAGTCTCATATTTTTGATTGAAAAAGGTCTTTCTGATAAGACCGAGATTCTTTTTACGTTCAGAACTCATAAAGGGACTCTTTATGTGGTTTCGAGTCTTCCTCTTCCTCTTGCTCACATAATTGACCCTAAAAAAAGAGAAAAACCGTAAAGCAGAGATTGTTGAAAAATATTACCTTTACAAAGGATTTTAGGAAGCATTTTATTTCTCATCTTTATTTTGGGAGATACATAGGTAGGCACAAAAATGGTCATTCAATTATTGCAAATGAAATAGTTTTCTTTGAGAAAAGTAAAACACTGGGGTTTTTTAGTTATGGAGTGCACTGATACGTAATTTTTTTTCTTTGAAATGTGCAGCCAGCATCATAATTCTAATAAAGTGCTTCTTTTTAATATTTCATTGCTTTGTATTTATTGACCTGATATAATACAACACAGTATTTATTTTGCTGAGGGTTTTTTTGATTCACAGTGCGAGCAGCTTCACAATGCAGTTATATGAGTGATTTCTTGCAAATAATGGATGTGTTCATCAGGTGTTTACGACCTCAGCTTTCTTTATTTTTAACAAGCATATAAAAGCTCTTGGAGTGCATATAGACAAACACACACAAATATAGAAAATATTTCAAATATGCATTTCCCTTTCTCTCTCTGCCTACATTCTCCTCTAGCCTGGAGGCACTTTGAAGGATAGCACTAGGGCTAACAAAAAGTGTTCAACAAATCTGAAAATACTTGAATTCTTGCTCAGTTGAAGTTCAGCTCATTGTGCTTATGAAAGGCAAGTCCTGCTTGAATCACCTGATTTCCTTCTAAGACAGGGTGACCTGCTTGGTGGATGAGGAAAGCTTGTGGGTGTTGTCACCCTAGACTTTAGTAAAAACTATGACACCATTTTCCACAGCATTCATAGCCTGTATGGGTTCACTGTTCATTGCATAAAAAACTGCCAGAATGGCCAGGCCCAGAGAGTAGTGGTGAATGAAGTTACATCCAGTTGTCAGCCAGGTACTAGTGGAGTTCCCCAGGGTTCAGTATTGGGGGCAGTTGTATTTCATATCTTTATCAATGATCAGGAGGAGAGGATTAAATACATCCTCAGACAGTTTGCAGAGGATACCAACTTGGGCAGGTGTGTTGACCTCCTGGAGGGTGGGAAGGCTATACAGAGCGATCTGGACAGGCTGGATCAATGGGAGGAGGCCAACTGGATGAGGTTCAACAAGGTGAAGTGCCAGGTCTTGCACTTGGATTACAACAACTCCATGCAGTGCTTCAGACTTGAGGAAGAATGGCTGGAAAGCTGCCTGGCAGAAAAGGACCCGTGGGTACTGGTCAATAGCCAGTTAAACATAAGCCAGCAGCTTGCCCGGGTGGCCAAGAAGGACAAAGGCATCCTGGATTGTATCAGGAACAATGTGTCCAGCAGGATTAAGGAAGTACACTAAGTGTACTTGGCACAGGTGTTGTGAGTCCTGATTTAGGATCCTACTGATTACATCAATTTTTATTGAATGAGTGATTTTGATTTCTCAAAGAATCACCATCAAAGGTATTAGCAAAAGTGGTTTTAATATGCATTTATGAAAGAGTGACTTAAGGTTTGTTAGCAAGGTTCACCATCAGTTACTATGAGAAAGAAATACAAAAAGGAATATTGAGTTAGAATCAAGCTAGAATCATTTACAGAGATCAGAGATGCAAAAAGCAATGAAGGCCCTCCTGCTGAGTCAGAAGATTCTGAAAGGTCCCTCTTGCTTTTTAAACTCCTTTTCAGAGAGGAGTCTAGGAGTGTCTAGATTCAGACTTAGTCCCAGACTTGGTCAGATGCTCATGTCTAAGAGATTATATGTGCAAAGTTTGTAATAATTAATAATGAATATCTACATCATTAGTAATGTTTCCTCTCTAAAACTTCAGCATGCCATCACTTACTGAGGATCAGTTTTAAACAATGAGTCTCTCCACTTAGAGTAAGGAAAGATCTCTTGCTCTCAGGTATGATATCTCAGACCTTGTGAGGCTTCCCTTCTCAAAGGCAGAGTCACCTGGAGTGCATTCCAGAGAGAATCCAAATTGGGTTCATCTAAAGATCTACCATTGGTAAAAGGTCTATGCCTCAAGAATCAACCTTGAGCGATATCCCAGCTCAGTGTGAGACCACTGCCATGCAACCAGGTAATCCGTCAGTGAGAGCTCAAAGAAGACTCACTTGGACTGACACATTTATGGATAAAGCAGTTGGTTTGTAGTTAAATTGCATGCAATTAGAAAGATGAACATGAGATTCCTTGTACCCACAACTTTCTTGGTTCTATGACAAATGAGTGTTGGAAAAAGCACCTGATATTCACTTGCTAATCCCATGACTGATGTTCCAAGTTCATGCACATCAGTGCTCACTGTGTCTCCCTGCTCCTCTGAGTCTTGCTAGAGGAGCTCTTGGCCATACAACAGCTCAAGCCTTTACCTCTTTTGAAGAACATACCAAACTGCTGCTAGTTTTGTTAAAGTGTCAAATGCAATTTTATGAGGTGGCACATGAAACCCTGTGTTCAGTTTTGAGCCCCTCACTACAAGAAAGACATTGAGGTGCTGGAGTGTGTCAAGAGAAGGGCAATGAAGCTGCCCTTCATGGTGAAGGGTCTAAGGCACAAGTCTTATGAGGAGTAGCTGAGAGAGCTGGAGTTGTTTAGCCTGAAGGAAAAGGAGACTCGGGGAGGACTTTATTACTCTCTATCTGCCCGAAGGAGTTTATATCAAAGTAGTTGTTGGTCTTCTTCCAAGTAACAAGTGATAGGACAAGTGGAAATGGTCTCAAGCTGCACCAGGGGAGGTTTAGAATGGATATTAGGAAGAATTTCTTCGCTTAAAGTGTTATGCTTTAGTGGCAGGCTTCTCCCTGTTAGGATAGCAGCTGGAATTGATGATCTTAAAGGTCTTTTCCAACCTTACAGATTTTATGATTCATGAGCTATTGGTTATGCATGAACTAGATCCTCATAAGTATTTAAGCTCCTAAAGCCAGTGAAATACCTATTTCCCTTTGATTCATAAAAATGCTGAATACTAAAGTACAACTTAGATGAACTATAAGTGTCTATATTGAGGAAAATCTGTCAAAATTATATGAGTTCCTGAAAAGAAAAAACAGCCATGTTGGAAAACTTTTCTGTATCAGTGATACAGCTGGGCATGCTCAGTGATCAGACTGTATTGAGCAGACAGTCTGGTTATCCAGGCCCCCACTTAGGTGCTGTAAGACTCTGCATTGCAACAACTAAAACGGAGTAATTTCTGACTTGAGATTTTAAATTCAAGAATCTTAACAGCTGACATACTTGAATGCTTAGGTGCTATTTGGGCACACCAAAAATCAGAAACCTGTCTAGCCTTTCTGGGCTTAAAAGCTCTCTTAAAATGGCATCTACAAACCTCAGTTAAGCTGTGAGTCAGAAATTGTATTTTGTTATTTGGTGCTGAAATCAACAGTTTTACTTACAATTAGGTAAACATTACTTTTGCATAATAACTTAGAACACATAGAAAAAAGTCCCAAGTGAAGAAGTGTCCTAAAAGTTAGAAAAACTCTCAGCTCACAGAGACTTAAACCTCTAAATCACATTTTTATCTGTCATAAAGCCATGGAGCATTGAAGATGAATGGATATCCTGCCTGTTGAAGATGAATCTTTGAGAATGCAGAACTTCTAACTCCAAGAAGAATAAATAAGTCAGATCTTTTTCCCGTTCTTGCTGTTGAGCTACCTGCCTAGAACATGCTAAGTAAAAGAAAAGTTGCTTAAGTAAAAAAAAAGCTGCTTGAGTTTTTCTCCCAGAAGAGTTTATGTATTTTACAAGAGACAAATATTTAATTTTAATATTTTAATTAATTTTTTTTTCTGATGACATAACTTAGGTTTTCAATCCCATCTTTCCTAGGTACACACAGCCAGAACCTTACAGAAAATGAAGACAGACAAGAAAAGTAAATACTCCTTTATGCTTGCTAACTTCTGTGTGTATTACAGAGCATGTCCCAAATCTTAGTGCCACCATCTTCAACATCTCTGGAAAGCTCTGATGGCATCTGGGATGTGTACCGGGTTATTTGACTCTGAAATCAAGGTACAGGAAGCTGATATACAACCACAGTGTCTCCCCACTGAAGTCAGATTGCAGTAAGGAAGTATACTTGGTGGCAGCATACCTGGATTGTCTACTAGAAATAGCCTATGTTAAATGGAAAATTGAAATGGGAAATTTGGCTTAGGGGTGTAGGGAAAATTAATTAAAATTCCATCTTAACTGCTGATTCAAGATTTGATGGAATAATCATGGAATTATAGAAAGGCCTGGGTTTGAAATACCCTTAAAGATCATCTAATTCCAACCCCCTT
>JACBWW010000006.1:952633-1040614 GCA_020086605.1 Lanius collurio | reverse complement strand
AGGAAGGAATGTGATTCTTCTGTTTAGGCACGGATTTGCTGAGGGTGGAGGAGGAAAGGGGGTGAGAAAGAACCTTTAACCTATGGATTCCTATTGCTTGGTGTGAAGTTCATGCTCATTCACTGTGTGAGACAGCTGTCAATGTGTTACCTACCAGTCTGGCTGGACTTTGAGGAAATTTTTCTTTTCCGTTCCAGCTTCTGGTCTTAAATATTGGATTATTGATTCTTTATGTATCAGGAGAGGAAGAGAAGTGAAAGTAAAAATCTTTTTTAAAGACAATGAATCAGGGGCAAGGTACACAGTTTAGTCTTGGCAAAAGTCAAAGGAAGAAACATCTTAAATCTTACAGCTCCAGGACAAAAATCAGGCCTTCACAACCACAGTCATTTTGGACTCCAGGGTTTTTACCAGAAGTCAAGGCAGTCTGGATATCTTAGGAAGCTAGTCTCCCCAGTATAAGAAGATCTAAATTAATCACCAGATCTGCATGCATTTCTGAAAGTGCTGGAATGAGTCCTTGGGAAGAATCTCAGGGAAAAAATATCTCAAGTTTTTTAACATAAAGGATTTCCTCAAAATTGTGTTTAGAGAAACCTGCCATTGTTAAAAAAAAAAAAAAAAACCCAAACAAAACAGCATAAAAACAGTGAAAGTGATTCCAATAAACAAATCTTGAGAAAAGTTATTAGTGCTTTATCATCAAAATAGAAAGTCTGGGTGGGGTTCTCATTTACATAATGATTTAAAGATATATTGTAAGGTGTGAAAAAAAGAATAATATCCAAGATGTGTGAATCCTTCTGCCTAATTGAGGAAAGTTTCAGTTGGAGTGCTATATCCCGTTTTAGTCTACTCTTCAAAGTGTTTTCCCAGCACTCTTTTGACATGAATATCCAGAACTGTTGAAATCAGCTGCTGTCTAATGAGCTGTGATATTCTATGTTGTTTAGCTTAGAGATACAGCAGGTTAAAGCTGACAGAGGAGAGGTAGGACATACTGGAAACATTAATGTCTGTCCAGTTAGAAGAAAATAGAAGGAAGTGATCAGGTGAATGTAGTACTATAACTCCCCAAGTCCTAAAATACCAGAAGTAGGATACTCAGTGAAAGAAATAGGAGACCAGTTAAAAACATAAGAGAAGGAACATTTTTGCATAGTGGGCAATAAATTCCTGGAACATTCTCTTGTAGGAGATTTTGGTGGAAGTCAGAGTCAACAAGCTCAAGGAAGGATTGAACAAATTCTCAGAGAGCACATCCATAAAAGGGTGCTAAAAGGACTAGGGAAAATATTTTCTTTCTAGAATCCCAAGTACAATATTTGTAGACATAAGAGAAGTACAACAGGGATAGGCTGCAGAAAATGAGCAGGCTTACATACTCTCTTTGAATAGCTTTTCTCATTGTTATTTTCTGAGACAACATGCTGGACTAGATGTACTATTAGTCTGATCCAACAGAAAACTCATTGCATTTTTAAGATGGATCTGCATTTTATCCATAAGAGGACTTAAAGAAAATTAATCCTTCCTCTCTCTCTCACCTGAAAATATATTTTCATGGTGACAGGATATCTTTTAACAATTTGGATTACGGAATGTTCAGATACTCTTTCTGGATATATAAGCAAAGACAATGGTATTGCTAGTTCAAATTTAATGTCTTTAGACAATTATATTCTGATGGATTTTAATTTTCTGGATTAGGGCAAATCAGACCAGGGAACCTGCTATTCTTCTTTCAATGTTATTTAAGGGTAGGCAAGCCTTGGAGGGCATTAATCTTCTGTAAGTCCAGAGGGAAGAGAGCACATTTTCCAGGCTACTGGTGGAATTCATCTCTCTGCAGAGGAGATTTTTCATTGTCTACTCACTGAACTGCCTAACAAGGAATGGAGTGGGCTGCAAAGCTATCAATGGATTCTGGAAGTGTGCCTTGCTCAGAAATCACATTTGAGCATCCTATGATCCTTCTGCACAAAAACAAATAGAAAATGCCACACTAGAGGTTTTCATCAAAAGTAAAGTGGTTTTATACAAAGATATATAGGTCTGCAAACTGACCCCTCCCTTATTTTCAGTCTCCATACTGAACTACCTGTCTTAGCTGACATATGAAAGAAACTGTTCCAACTACTGCAGCCTCTGGGACAGAAAATCTGTAGTAATTTGTCCAAAATTTTAATGTTAATAAAAATGCAGTGCATTCAGCTTATGTAACAGAACTGTGAAAGAAAAAACATGTACTGCTGTTGCTAATGAAAAAGACTACTGGCTTCCTTCACAGAGAGCATGTATTTAATCTCTTTCTGACTGCAGTTTCTGAAATTGCTCTTGCCATTCTTAATTTTATAGTATGCTATGCCTGTGCTCAGATTCAAGATGCAACAAGTTAAGAGACTTCAACTAGTGTGCATACTTCTTTTGAGCGAAAATAACTCATTATTTAAATTTTATAATGCCACCAATTTTTGATGCCAGTATTATATGATGATGCATGTCACCACTGTTGTGGTTTCCATATGTCACAGCTATTACAGCAGGAAACTCTTGCTGCTAACCAAGCTAGAAGATATGAGAGGAATTAACTGGAATGTTAAACCTTATGGCCTAGTGCAAAGGGTCCAGGAACAGATATTTTAATGGATATACTTTTAAATTTTTGTAACCCACAATTTAAATGGCATGTTATAGGAAATACCTGGACAGGGAGGGTGAGACTCACAAGAAGCAGTGCAAGAGGGGCAGGGATCTGACCTGAGCTAGTTTTGCTGCCCAATTATGCCACACAACACACAGAAGTCTCCTGTCTGGAGTGGCCACCATAACAGACGGACACCAAAGTAATGGACTAAACAAACTCAATGGTCATCTGTATGAGTGTTGTATTTTATATTCATTTTAGGGACATTTCACAGGGGTGGTCCATAAACTATGGGAATGATACTTGTGCAGGTGTATGTGAAAGGATCAGGAGGGAGGTAGTGGTTCTTAGGGATCTGCTTTATAGTGTGGGAAGTGAATGTGATGCCAATGGTATGAAAAAAGGGAAGAATATTGCACTGGTTTTGGCTAGGATAGAGTTTAATTTCTTCACAGTACCTTGTATAGGGCTGTGTTTTGGATCTGTGATGAAAACCGTTGATAAATCAGAGACATTTCTGTTATTTCTGAGTAGTGCTGACATAGTCAAGGCCTTCTCTGCCTCTCACATGGCTCCACCAGTGAGTAGGCTGGGAGTGTACAAGCTGTTAGGGAACACAACCAGGACAGCTGCCCCCAACAGACCAAAGGAATATTCCAGACCCTATGACATCACACTCAGCAATAAGACTTGGGAGGTGGAGAGCAGTTGGCTGTGGCAGGCATTGCCAAGGGATTGGCTTGGTGTTGGTCTGTTGGTGCTGGGCAGCTGGGTTCTCTTATACCACATTTTGTTTCTGTTCCCCTTTATTGGTTTTGTTTTGTTTGTTTTGGTTTTGTTTGATTTGCTTTGAAGATTCTTTTTTAGTTATTAAACTGTCTTTATCTCAAATCATTACTTCCCTTACTTTTCCCTTCTGATTCTCCCCTCTATCCCACTAGGGGAGTGTGAGAGAGAGGCTATGTGGTGCTTAGTTAGCTATTGAGGTTAAACTACATCAACTGAATATACAGAATCCAGGTCACTTAGAGACTTGACTGACCTGAACACTATATATTATGAAACCTTTATTATCTCAGATTATATTGCTTTTCCACAGAGGTGTCTGTCATTTACTTTACAACTCCTTACATTGCTAAATCTACCTAGAATACATGCTAATACATGCTACAGAGCTCCCAGTGAGGGTGATCAAAGTAACCTTACTGTGTGGAAGAATTAACCTCATACGAGTTTGATTGCCACAGAAAGAGCAGGCCCCATCAAATGCATATGACTACACACTTTATTCCCTGTGAAACTGTTTTAAACAAAACCTGAAAAATTCTCCTGAGACTAAATCTATGCCTGATGACCTAGGAAAAACTGTTTCCAGATAAATAATTAAGTATATGAACTTAAAGAATATGTGTCTCCAATTGTCTTTGTTTTCCTTCTTAAAGATCTTTCAATGTTGATATATTTGCAAATAAGGAAATAGGCAGTGCTATTCCCACTTTGTAATCCCATGAATACAAAATTATTAATTTATTTGGAATAGCTCTTCTTGCATATTGCTAGGTGCATCTCCTGCTTAGAAACAGGTACTAAAAGTGCACAGAATATTTTTTGTACTCTCTTGAGGATATCCATCACAGTTTATCAGAAGGCAGTTGGACAGAATAACCCTTTATTGGAAATGTATTTCTTTATAAAAAATGTTCATGGCATGAGAGCGAAGTCTAAATATTTCAAAGAATTCATATGAAATATTTACAGAAAAGTAAAACTTTTACAAGTAAACAACAAAATCTTGACATTGAGCAGATAAGAACAGAGTTTACTTTTTGAGAGCCCACACCCCTGCCATCAGCAATATTATGAAGGATTCTATATTTGAGGGTATCACCCACAGCTCTCTTCTTCTTGTCTAATAGAGTGGTATTGTTATGTGTTCTAGTTACTCTCTAGATGCCACTCTGAATATGGTGAGCTTCTGCAGGTCCTGTATCATCTGTCAGCTTTTTGCAGGTTTTATGCTGTTTCATATAGCCCTGTATGCCTTTGTTTAGGTAACTGAATCTCACTTGAAAAGCTAATAAAAATATTTCAAGTCTAGTGCTCTGCCATAAGCCTCATTTCAGTTTCTGCTGCAATTTCAGATGCCCTAGAGTATCAAAGACATCTGCACAGGTCTGACAGAAGTGACACAGGAGCTATTGGAGATTCACGCCCCTCTGAAGTACCCATTAGAGGCTAGACAGGGTGTTCAAAATGGTAAAGACATCTGTGTTTAGGCAGTAGAATAAACCCTCTAAATGTAGATGTCTTAATCTCAGATTAAATTTCACCCAAATAGCCTATGTTTTGAAATTTAATTAAATAAACTGATTTGCAAAAGTTACTGAGAAAATAACATCATTTACTGAAATCAGAGTTGTATTCAGGGGAGGTGAAAAAGACATGATTAGTGAGTGGACATATGAAGAGAAAAAAAAAAGAAAGAAACCATCCAGTTTTCTCTCCACCACTAATAAATAAATTAATATATAAATGATTAAATAAAAAATAAATATATCTTGAAATGCAATAAACATCTCTTTTAGAAATTGTAATTATAGGGGTAGAATTCTCAGATTGCATGAATATTCACATTTGTAGATTATTCTGCTTTACTCATGTTTGCATCTCAATCTACTCGCATATCTTCAGGCAATCAAATGTAGCAGACAGGATCACACACACAAGTGAATTTCAAAATCACAAGCATTTTCACAAACTGATTGGCACACAGAGGGATTTCTTACAGAATTGCTACCACGCTCATCCAAACACGAACAATCATGTGCAATTTTATCTGACCTGTGCTAGGGAATGAATTTTAAACATGAATACTGATTCATGCAGTAAAAGATTCTATCTAAAAATAATAATCATAACAACAGAAATCAAATCCCATTTAAATATGGCCAGTCTGCTCACAAATACTGCATGCAGAAAACAGGCTACATTGAATTTATGGATTTGTTTCAAAATAGATGCTATTTTGTGTTAGGAAAACATGGAGTTAAAGAGTACTATGCAGCGAGTGTAGGTCAAAAAAATTTTGGTGTACACAAGGAGTCCAGTGGCAGAGCGGAGAAAAAGTCTGTACTTCCAAAAGCTACATCAGTTGATGCACAGTAACAGTGTGTGCTGCATGTCACACAAAACTCATACCCTTCAGGTACTGTACAGACACCCCTAACACACCTTGTGGGATCTGTTCAGCTTTATTCAGCTCTGGGTGCTGAATAGGTAATTTGGCATTGCCTTTCTACCCTTGCTGGGGCTGTGCAGAGGCACAAAGCTCTGGCCAGCCATGCAGCACCATCCTCCTCTTTCATGCTCAGTCTTCACGTGTGTGTGGTGGTTTGGGGGCTTTACCACCCAGCTTTGTACTGGGAATAGCTGGCAGCATTGGGGGTAGCAATGGAGAAGGCTATTTCTGCAGCCAGATAGAGAAGCCTATGGAGCTCCAGCTCACAGGTATTTACACAAGAGATGCAGATGTTAGGGGCAGGAGATGTGGGGGATAGGTTTTTTGGAGGACAAGCTGAAAGGTGCTTGTGGAGACATGCATAGAATCTTTTGGAGGAGGTTTAAGGAGAAAGACTCTTAGGAAAATACATAGAAGATTGGTTCTTGGGAAAACAGGTGAGAGGCTTTGGGGGAAAAATATAGGGAGAATTTTGGGGCAGACACATGGGGGAGATGCTCCTGAGGGCCCACTTGGGAAGAGACTTTCAGTAAGACACATAGTAAACATTCTGAAAAGTGCTCTTGGAGACATACACATGGCATGGCTTCAGATGACAGAAATTGCATGAATGTATGAGAGACTACAGGAATACCCAAGAGAGAACCCTGAGGGAGATTGAAAGAAATGAGAGGAGAGAGCGCCAAGTGGCTTCCAGAGATCCTCATGGCTATTCCCCTTAGGATTGTGCACTGCAGTAGCTGGGACTACTGAGCTGACCTACCCAACTTTTCTCACAAACCTTGCCATCTCCCTGTCTGCAAGACAGGGAGGTTATGTAATACTTAAAATTATTTGAATATCTGTAAATAAACTGTTTTGATATCCAAATTCATTTAACTTCCATATTAGTAATTTTGTTATAGTAATAACAATTGTGCAGTTGTAACAACACCACAAGACTCTAAACTCCCATTAGCTGGCATCGGTGCTCACCAACACTAGAACCAACTATGGAACCGGCATAATTATTTCTTCTTTTATTTAGAAAACATGACCTGGCAGTTATAATTACAGATCAATTCTCTGAAACAAAATATTTGGAGGCTATTAAACTATATTTAGTATTTTCTTTCTAAGGTTTTATTATCACATGCTACATATTCTAGGACCTGTCACACTCAACCTTATTTAATTACACCTCATGGTTACAAGGATAAAAAGGTAGGTTAAAGGTATTTTTGGTTGTATGTGATCTTTTAAGCAAAAACCTACCACAGAAAGTCTCAGGTTTTCAGATGACCTTTATAATGTTTTTGTATCCCTTTAGTTCTCATCATTATTGCTTCTTGTCTTTAACTTTCAGACTGTAAAATGCTTTGATTGAATCATCACAAATCTACTTCTCCCCACCTCTCTCTGATATTACTTCTGTTGCTTACTAAATCTTTTTCTAAACTAACTCTTACTCTTTTTTCAATATTCCAAACATATAAGAAAGCCTTTCCCTTCTTTTGTATTTCTACACTTTTTTTATAGGGGTACTTTGGAAGACAATTTCCTTGACACAGGAGAAGATAAATCTGTTGTATTTTCAATATTGTCTGCAAACATGTTTCAAACATACCAAATTAATTCTTTACCTTGTTGTTACATTATGTTAGTGGAATTGAATGTGACTTCTATCTTTTAATTTTACTGTCATGATTTGTCAAGTGTAAGCTAGTGGTTTTACACAGCACTATTTGATTTCTCTTTTTTTTAAGTTCATTGACTGGAATAAGAGTGAAAAAACATGGATTTTAAGGGGCTTGTTCTACGTGCATAGTAAGCTCTGCAAAGCACCCAGTTCAGCACCAGTGTTCCATCTCTACAAATGTATTGTGAGATTTCTTCTTAACAATGAGATACAATGCCTGAGGCACGGTATTAACATAATGCCTTATCTATGTATCTATATTGATGAGACATCTCATTTTGTGGGATCCTCCTAAAGCAAATGTATGTATTTGCTTATATATTTTATGAAGACCTTCAGATGTCATTCACTCGAGTTCCAGCCTGTCATGATGCCAAATGGAGCAGGAGAAATTCTTAAAAAAAAAAAATAAAAAGGAGATGGTGTTGCAAGTCCCACATTTTGCAGAATATCCTTAGAATTAGAGTTTTTTTGCTCATAAGGGGATGGACATGATTCCAGATCTGAGTGTCCTGGAATTCACATGTCCTATGTGAGAAATTTTTGGAGAGGGTATTTTGTTTTCCTTTTGAATTTTTATGCAACGGAGAAGACAAAATTGCATGATGCTACTTGGACAGCACAGATCATGGAGACTGCATAAGATCCTCACCAGATGATAAAGATCTCAACTAGATTATCTTCCCTAGGCTAGATCTATAAACTGTGTTTGATCATTAGGATAAGCTACATTTTTCTCCAGTGGAGTTTCTGTGGGGATGGATGATCACCACGGTAGAACACAGATATTGAAGGTGGAGTGAAAGAAAGAAAAGGCATCAGAAAAATAAGTAAGCAATACCTTCAAAACAAAGCATATTGACTGACATAATTACAAAGAGAGAATTGCCATTATTACACACAATGGATAAGTAATGCATAGGTACAACCTCAAATCATTACAGGTTCTGTCACTGGGTTGATTAAGAGCTTAGATATATGTCTCACTTCTCAATTTGGATCTTTAATTATAATACTGCAATGACACTAAAATCAGTCATTGACCACTGTGGTTATTTCATGTCCATTAGGACATGACTTTGCTCTGATGAAATAATGATCATTCATTATATTTCCATCCATCATTATTTGATTAATGAGAAATGCCAGTTTTCTTTTAGCTAACAATGTCAGTTTGTCTCAAAGTGCTTTAACTTGTGAAAAGCAAAATCAGTCCTTATTGAATACCAGAACAGCATAAAGTAACATAGGGATGAAAAAAGGCTCATAAGGAAAGATACTGAATGGGATCAGCTTAAGAATACTTATCAAGATCATCATATATTTCTAATTAGAGTGACACACATTTTAATTTAAGAGAATTGAACTGAAGTTTATATATGTAATTAAGTATGGCTTCTGACAAAACTGTTATTACCATTACAAATTATTAGCTAATAGCTTCAGGATGGAGTCATTGACAGTTAATAATATCTATGACATATTTTCATAACTTCTGCAACTACTGCTCCAGAGGAGCTTGTTACCCTTATAAATCTTAAAGGCAAGTCTTACTTTTCAACTCTGCTTCCCCTCAAAAGATAAATGTTATGCAAAGGAGTGGACGCAGCTCAGCAGGGTAATTTAGTTTTATAGAGCTGCTTGGAGAGAAAGGAGTACTTTTATCTGTTAGGGTATGATATACTGTTATGCTTTGCCACACACTAAAGCAAAAATTACATGAAAGGGGAACTAAAGCAGGGCTATGATGGACAATAGAACTGGGTAAACTGGATTAATCCAAAAGTTGGTGTCTGTCTGAGTATCTGGAACTAGAAATTAATGTTCATTGCTGTGCATGCTTGGTTTTATGAATCTAGAACAAATTAGGACATTACTGTTGGTATCTCCTTTTTCTCACAAGTTGCTTATAAGGGATTTTCTAAGGCAATTGATATATTTTTAATGTTGTTTGTTATATAGATATTTACACAAGGGTAAAAGAAGCAAAAAAAAAATTACATGTTGGAGAAAAAGTGTTATCAGTGACAGAAATACAGCATCTAATCAACTATTTACCTGTGAAATGACAGTATGCTTCTTCAGCAGTCTTTTTAAGGCAAAGCCCCTGACTTTTGGTAATACAACTGGACACATCAGACAGTTGCAGAATAGTTCTGAAGGTCATTATCTAACTGGTGGCTTAAGTAATGAACTATAGAAGTAATTAAGTTACCTTTTAATTGCAGGTATAGAATAATGGTTTTTTTATAAGACAATATTTTGTCATCTATCATTCACTTCTAGGTGATGAGCAGTCATGATTTATTAACACCCAGTTTAGTGATACTTCTTCTGTAAATCACACGAGCAATTGAAAAGTAATTTGCAACATAGTAAGTAGTTTATCAAAATAGACTCAAAACCATAATATCATAAATTTTGGTATGATAATTAAACCCTCTTCATGGAATCACAGAATCATATAACAGTTGGGCTGGAAAGGACCTCTAGATATTATTTAGTGTGTGTGCCCCTCTGCCATTTAAATAAAATATGCTGTAGTTTAAATAGCTTTCAGCAAAATATGTGGCAGATTATACCTTCAGAGCAAAATTACACCACTTAAGTCCTGTTTCTTAGATTTCGCCTTCTCCATCTGTAAGTAGGTTATTAATTTTCTTTTAAACACATCTTTTCACCTCCTGATTTTGTCTAAGATGAAGAACTGTACTGTTAAAAGATTACAGAAGCCCAGAAATATTGCAAAAGCCTTTCAGATTAATCTGCAAAGTTGGATCTAAGGAGATAAAATGGAACAAAGATACAACATATACAATGGAATAACTTATTATTAACTAATAATTTAACTTTCCTTTATTGCATCTTTTGGCTTTTCATTAATAAATATTTTGGTTTTGATCTGGTAGACCAGGTGATCAAATGGAAAGTTCATATTGTTTCATTTTCCTTATCAGATTATTATTACTCTTGAATTTCGGGCTGGTTCAGGTGTTTGTTGTTTTGTTCTTTTGTTTTTATCTACTTTTTTTGAGAGACAATTATATTATCACTGACGAAGCATATCTGTCTCATTTACACATCCAGCTGACTCTGTAAAACACCTCCTACTGATTTCAGTAACAAAGGTTCAGAACTTTAGGGCTCAAGTTCATTCAATTTAATTTAGTTGCTGAAAATATATACTTCAGGACTGCAGATCCAGGTGTTTAAGAAGTCATTGCCAAAGCTCAAACTGGTCCAATTCACTTTTCTTTCTAGTTAATGGAGAGAAGAAAGCATTCCAAGAGGGTGATTCACTTAATCTCAAAACACTTGCTTGAAACTGATGAAGAAAAATCACTCTCCCACCTGGTCTGATTCTGGATAGGACAGGGGGAGTGCCAGTGAATGGAGATCCTCCAGAGGATAGGTAACAGCTCTGGCAGGCTCTGATAGGTAACAACTCAATCATGCTCTAGGCCCATTTTTTCCTCTCTTTCTGTCTTTATTGACTACAGAAGGAGCCCCAAACATTTATACTGCTAGCATAGGTGCTTCAGCTTTACACTAGATGTTCTGAGAATTTCCATTTTGCACCTTCCTTCAAGTTATTATTTACATACAATGGCCTGAATCTTTCCATGTGGCTCTTTATTTATTTTTTTTTTATTCACTGTCTGACTTCTGTTCTACTATTTTTAGTGTGTGGGTTGATTTGACATCCCCTTTTTCCACAGAAAGTTTAGCACAGACTGTGCATGTCACAACTCATTTCATGGAAACAGTTATTTGCTAATGAAACAAACAAATAAACAAACAAACTCTAACACAATAAAGGCAAAATTTTCACAAAAATTTTGTAGTGATTTGGGTCTAGCTTAAGCATTAAAATCTTGACTTACTCTTTTTAAAGGGTTCTTATTTTCCACATGGCTTACTAAAAATTATGCTGTTTTTCTCTACTTCCCAAACCAAACACATTCATCTATTGATGTTTCACTTCTGGAATTGGTTAAAAGCAGGACTACTCTGATTTTTCCACTCTAATTCTCTCTTCAGTACTCTCTCCCAGTGCTGAGTATCTTTTGTGTACAGTAATGTGTACAAACCCAACAGTCTAGGAAACACAAACTTAGTTCATATAAAGCTTGCTAGCTTGTTTATTTTGAGGGAAGATCATCACAGTCTTTGCACTTTTGTACACAATGTTTTATTTCATCCCCTTTTTAAGTGTCATGGCAAAGAGGGCTGCATTCATTGTCTGAAAAGGAATGAAAGCTGTTGCTTGGGGTTGGTTTTCCTACTGGTTGAAGTACAGTTTCTCCCACAGAAGTCAGCACATTTGTAATAATCTTTCTGTCTTGCTTCTACTTCCATCACTTGGGTTTTTTTCTTTGTCTTTTTTTTTTTTTTTTTGTTGTTGTTGCATTTTTGTTTCCTTTTTTTTTGTTGTTGTTTTTTTGTTGGTTTTTTTTTGTGGTTTTTGGTCTTTTTTTTGTTTGATTGGTTAGTTTTTATTAGTTTGTTGTATTTTTTTTTTCATAACTCCATACATTTGTTTACAGAAAGTACTCCTTTTCTTTTTCACCCAAAGATACTTTAGTATGCTGGGGTGTTATAAGATATCATCTAAGTCTGATAATACTTTTTGAAATTCCATGACCCCTGAGAAAAAAATGTGAAAATGTATTCTGGTTTTAGATTAACTAAAACTTCAGTTTATGCAAAACTGACAGACAAATGGAGTGGAAGTGATACATAAGACAAATACAACTAGACACCAATTTAACGAACTGACATTTCATTTACTATCTCTATGGAAGGGGTTGATTCCAACAGGAAGAGCCTTGGTGCATGAAATTTTTCATTTTTCTAGACATAAGACAGTAGAGGAAGCTTTTCAGGACAGAACATAGATTTATATAACACAAATATCCAATCCTTTTCTGGTGATGGCACAGATGATTCACAGAGAAAGAGTATGACTCACATTAATAAAAAACCAGAAGTGCCCAATACTAAAGTTCTGGAGTGTCTGTCTCCATTGACTATGAAAGGAATATAAATGACTCATGTAGACTAGAGAGCAGCTTCTGGGCAGCTAACTTCGTTTAGGAGTTTTCCAACCTTTAAGTCTACCTAGAACAAGGTTTGAGTAAAAACTAGATGAAGCAAATCCACATTTAGGCCTTTAAGTCCCTTAGTTGCTTTTGAACATCTTAGATATAATCAGATTATTTTCAAAATGTTAAAAGTGACTCAACTTTTCACAGAACTTAGCATCTTATATCTATAACCCCAAAGTTCATTATGTGCCTGTAAAGCATAACCCTAAAGTTTATTATGTGCCTGCAAAGCATAAAATGTGATACCTTTCTAGCTTCTCATATCATATTAATTAACTTCATCTCAAGTAGGAGGGTGTTTAAAAATCTTTCAAAACTTATTCCATTATATGAGTTTTTATGCTCTGTGGCTCTTCTTTAGCCTTGATCAAAAGTTTTTTACTAGCCTCTGTTCACATTGAATGTTGTATTTGCTCGCCTCCATTATCTCTTTGCTTGTGTAAAGCTCTTTGAACTTTCAGTCACTTTTCCCATTAATAACTGTGATATGACACATTCTCTAAAATGAAACTTTGTATATAAATATTTCAAATGAAAATGAAAAATGACTCAAGGTTAGAGTAACTGAATATACCATATAATATCACTAATCTCTCTCCCCTTAATGCTAGCTGCAGCTCCACAGGACAACTTCTTCAGCCTGGAAAATTATGTTCTGAAGGAACCAGACATTTCATTGAGTCTAAATTTAAAGTTAGAAGATTATCACAAAAGCCGATCTATTGGAATTACTTATCTGAGCCAGAGTAATTCAGGTGCAGTGAAACACTTCTAATTTTAAATTTAGGAGCACTGAACAGTGAGGGGGATTCTTTGGCATACCAAAGAACTTAGTTGCTACTGCCCTCTCCTTCTCATTCTTTTTGCTTTCCAACTTCATCATATTGAAGTCTATGCTTCCACAACCCAAATGCTGATTGTGTTAGGTAAAAATTTGGTCCTAATGAAAAGATTAAGAAAAGATATTTACTATTAAATACTATACAGCTCTTAAAAATAGATAAAGTATATGTTGTTTCTAAAATGCTTTCATGAGTTACACCATGGAATATTGTGTAGATATAGATATAGATATAGATATAGATATAGATATAGATATATAGTGCAAAGATAACTCTTGGGAAAACAGTATAAGAGGATGACAAACCCATCAAATGGCTGGTAAAGTGAGACTTGTAGGAGGTTTCATTAAAGGTGAATTCGAAAAGATTGAAGTAAATAAACTCTGTTGAACTGTTCAGGAACAACAGAGGCAGGAGAAATTTAGGCAGATTGTTTTAATATGGGCAGATAGAGGAGCTGTGCATTTATTTGTTTCTTAAATACATTGGTAGAAGATAGGAGCCAGTAATTGTGCTCTAATGGCATTTGATGATTGAATTCTTCACAAGCTCCTGAGGACCAACACTTGCAGTAACATGCACATGGAAATATTGTCAGTTACTTCACAACTGTCAACAAGGAGCACAATTTATCACCATTTATCACCACACATTTAAGAGCTATTTGCAATTTTGTAATTAAAAACATGAAGGCTCTTCATTAATTTATTGTTTACAATTCTGAGATTAAGAAAAGACAAAATAAGATATAGGAAATCTTTGAACGTCACATTTTTGTATTCCTGTTGAAACATTGCAGAATTGAGGTATACCATATTTCTGGTCAACTATATTTCCCCCAGCAATGAAGTTCCTTAAGGACAGAAGTTGAATGCCAAGACCACAAACTGGAAATTCTGATTTTCAGCTACTGTAATAATTGGAGATAACCAAACAAAGCTAAGAGCGTGATCATTAGCATCAAGCAGTATATTGCCCCCTGTGACCTTTCTGTGTGGTTGCACCTCATGGAATCACAGTTCAGACTGGCACTGCATTCCTGCCTACAGCATCCTGCATACATTCAGATAGTCTCAGTAACATAAATTAAAGTTTAATTAGGTAAAAAGAAAAAAGGTTTGATTGTGCAAGTAAGGTGCTGAATTGATTGCAGAGCTACAGTAGGCACAGATCAGATGTGGTGGTTCTTTAAACAATTGTATAGTTTTGTACTTTGGGAAGACTGTCTACTGCCACACTGGGCAGGCTCTGGAAAGGTGATATTCAGGATTCTTTTCACTTATGGAAAATGAATACTGATCAATAGAAATCTTGACTCTTTTTATGTAAGTGAACCCAAGGCTAATACAGAAATACATGCATGTGTTAGAAAAAACCCGAACCAAACCAACCAACCAAAACCTCTCCAATCCACAAAACAACACAAAATCATTCTGAGTTATCTTAAATGAATTCATCCTATCAGGCTTTAGATAGTAAACTTAAATGCTTGACTATGGAGCAAACTTAAAGATGCTTACACTTAAAAACAGTACAGTCAGTGAATTGAAATAGTCACCTCCAATGATTTCTTCAGATGTACTGCCTTTATAGAGGATTTCCCTGTCCTTTGAGCTATTAGGTAATTTTGAGCAACACCTTTTTAATGCAGATCTGAAAATTCAATTTCAACACTCGGCAGGGTGAATTTGTGCCTTTCCATTCTTTCTGAAAAGAGTAACTTCATTGCAAATTTCCACGTATAAACGTGTTCAAGTCTTAGCCTCAGAGATGGACTTACTGGTTAACACAGCTTCACACAGTAGGAAATCACATTTCTAAAAGTAAGTTAATAATAGTGATACATTTACTACAGCTTTATTGAAGGGACAAAATGTTATAAAGAGTGAATGAAAATAATATTCTATGTACTGGCTGTTATTTTATTCTACCATTCTTATTTTACAGGGCATGGCCAACCTCTCTCAACATCCATTCTCTCAGATTTTTTTTCATAATTAATAAATAGAATTAGTAGTCATCTCTCAAGCTGCTTTTTAAAATAAAAATATGGCACAGCTTTCTAATGAGGGTTGACATTCCATGTTTCATTTTAATCCTTTCTACATGGGTACAGGTCCACATGACATATGGGTAAATATATTTGAAGATGCCTTCAATTGCAAAAATAGTCAAGGCCATCAAGGTGTTCAACACTTAATGTAGAATCCGCACAGTTTTTCATGAATAAAAAAAGTGAATAGCTGCATTAAGTACATGTAACCTGTCACAAAATGACTTATGCCTTCCCCTGGGTAATTCCTGCTTATGTGCTCTGCTCGCTCAATTCTATAATACATTTTTAATAATAAATAACAAATTCAATAATAAATTTGGATGTCAGGTTCTCAACTTAAGAACTTGTCTTTTTCATTTCTCGGTTTTAATATCTTTGACATCTCGGAGGTAAAACCAGAGAGGAAACAGACAGGGAATGAAAAATATAAGGACTATAATGATTAGAAAGAAATAAAAAAAAGTAAACCATAGAATTAATTTAGGAGACAGACTGACATAAAAATGTTTGAATCTGTAAATTTTCCAAGATATTTTAATAAAGAAATGTGTTCTACTAACCAGAATTCCTTTAAAAATACTTTGGCACCCCACATGGTAACTAATAGGCAAATTCAGCAAACAAAGTAACAAAGTCTTAAATGGATTGTGGAATATCATAGAATCAGAGAATGGTCTATTTGCAAGGAACCTTAAAAACCACCTAGTTTCAGAACCCCTGCCATGGTCAGGAGCCCCTTCCACTAGATCAGATTGCTCAGAATTCCCTCTAACCTGGACTTAAATACTTTCAGAGATGGGGCATCCCTGATTTCTTTGGACAATCTGCGCCAGTGTCTCAACACCATCACAGTAAAAGTCTTTTTCCTAATATCTATGCTAAACTTACTCTCTTTCAGTTTGAAGACATTGCCCCTCATCCTGTCCAAGACTTCACAGTGATTTTGAAAATATAAGCCTTAAATATAGTGTGGTATAGGCATGCAACAGTAAAAAGTTTAAGGTTATGACCAGACTGCCATGATAATTATGGAAAAGGAAGTCTTGTCATGTTGGCAGAAAGGAACTGGAAGAGCCGTCCAGCAAAATGGGATTGTTCGTGAATATATTTAGGATGTAACCATAGAGGAGGAAGAAGAACTATTGAAACTCAGGTACCACACTGGGATGGTGGCCAACACACCTACCTAGATCTTAATTGCCTTTAGCCTGGAAATTATCATTCCTGTCTTTCCGACAGATATTGCATGTGAAGAAAGTTTAGTTAAAGTGAGGTAGACCTTGGTCCACTAATGCATTTAATATCGTGATTTGGGGTTTACTGTCAAAAATCTTTAGCTATTTACTCGAACAGCCCCTCCTAGTCAGTCTCTGACAGAATCACACTTAAAATTTGTCCTTGGGTCTTCTTTTGCAAAACCAATCTCCTCTCTCTTTCTAGCTTTGAAAGAATTGCCCAGGGCTGGTGTACTGAAACACTTAGAATTTTAAAGAAAGTGAATTCCTCTCATCTTTTCTTGTTTCACCTTATTCTTGAATAATTTACATTTGTGTGCCTCGTGAGTCTCTCTTTTTCTTTCAAGTGGTGTCATTACAATATTGTCATCTATCCGTGCATTGGGCACTCTATGGCTCTCTTCAAAGGGAATATGAAATCTGAACGGTAATGAGTTGAAAGGTATGAAGTTGAGTCTTGGTCTGAAGGTTTTTTTCCCAAAGAAGGCTCTATGAACTCTCCTATTTGTGAATGATCCAAAAATTGATGGATATTAATAATGACAGAAGACACTAGGAAGATTCACTCTTTTCCAAGGAAAAAAAAAAAAAGACCGAAAAAACCCTCCAAACCAAACCAACAAAAGCAACAAATAAAGAAACAAACAGAACACCCCAAAAAGGATATTCAACTTTGTTTAGGCAATCAAGTTATTATATGAATTGTTGACTGATATTTATTGGCTTAAATAGAAATGTAGTCAATGTAAATAATAGTAATGACCTCTTCTAACAAAAAATAAACAAATCCACCTCATAAATATATGAAAAACTAAAAGCCTTAATGTGATTTTCAGTTGAATTGTCTCCTTGAATTCCAGTGTTTCTGTTAATGATTTATTCACTCATTACCTTTCATGTCCAAATATAATGCTAATAATGAGAATCAGCATAATATTGAAAAAAAAGAAACATTTCTTTTCTAAGATGTAAAAAACCAAAATTATAGAATGCAAAAGATAGTAAGATGTGCAGCAAGATTCAGTTCCTTGACTGATTTGCAGCTTCAATAAACTGTGTATTTTGTCATGTACTTCTGTGTACGAAGAGAAAAATAGTAAGTCTTCAGTCAAGGAACACGAGATTTATTAGAAGGAAAGGGTCTCAGTTTCAGTCTTCTTTGAAGTAAATGTTTTACATTAAATTTAGATTGCCAAATTTAATTTCAGGAAACATTTGGTCTGGCATAAACAAGATTCACTTTCAAAATATATCTGGCACTCAATATCAAAATGTTTTGCCATTACTGTCAAAACTAACGGAGTAATATTAATTGCCTCTTATTTTTCTTTGAACCAAAAAATATTTATTGACAAATTTCTTGGATTAGTCAAAAAAAAAAAAAAAAGGAAAAAAGAAAAAAGACAGAAATATAAGTTACTCCCTCCCATTCCTGAATAATTCACATTGAGAGGCCTAGGCGAATCTTCTGGAACATCAGACCTATGTGGTCAAATCTTCTTGGGCAGACGTGATGGGCAGATGTTGTTCCCATGGCAAGGATGAGTGGAGTTCTATATGGAAAAGTAGAGGCAGCACCTCATACTACCTTCGTCTTGCAGGTAAGTTTTGCCCACTAATTCTCTTCCTAATAAAAGGGTTATGTGGCAGCCACAGAGGAAAAAAGGTCTTGGGAATGTCAACCCACAAGAAAAGAAGGATTATCTATAGTACCAGACTGAAATATTTATAATCTGTAAAAGATCTGAAATATGTCTATATTTTTGTCCCTCATGTATTTATTAATTGACTTAGGTTTTCCTAAGTTAATACAGCCTTTAAGTCCTTGGGTAGGTGCTTCTCTTGAGTGCACACAGATATTGCAGCAGTCAGTGCTACGAGGCCAGAGTCTTTCCTATACATTTATTCTTATGCACATTTGTTCAAGTCTCCCAGTCACATGCTCATGGAGGTAGATGCATCTTGTGGACATACAGGTCATTCTATTTGTTGAACAGTCACCAACACTCCTTAAATCCTTTCTACTTTGTGATTTAAGGGTACTGTTGTAAAATTATCTTTTCTTTTATCAGCAGACCTATGTAGGATAGGAGAGAGGTAAAGTCATTACAGAATGGTAAACAGATTTGAGAGATCTTCATAGAAATTGCATCGGAAGAACTATCGAATTGGAAATGACACATTTTCATAGGTTATTAGTACCTTCCTATAGTATTCTAAAGAGAAAATATTCTGTGCCAAAATCTCTAAAGTTCCACACATTTTATTTGATGAGGAGATAATATGATCTAGCAAGTGGAATAGAAGTGGAAAGTAAAACTCTTGATTGTTTTACTGCATACCACAACAGCGATTTTTCACTATAGTTAACAAAAATATTGAATAAAAGAAAAATCACTGTTTTTTCTCTTTAGTTGTTTGTTTTGGTTTTTTTAAACTTTGGACAAATCTTTTGACTTTGGTATCTCTCATTCACAAATTTCATGCATTTTCACTGTAGACATGGTACACCTGTATACACAGTAGGCAACAACTTCTCATATTTGTTCAAAATATTGTTTCCTAATTTTCTGAAATAAATTTGTATGTCTATCAAGTGCATTTTTTTACTTATATGATATCTATTACTATGTCCTGAGTAATTTTCTACTGAGATTTAGTGGGTTTTATATGCTTGTGAAGATGTTAAAATTTAAACGTTATGTGAAGTTTTAGACAGTATGCAAAATTTGTGAGATCATCATGATAGAAAGGCATCAACATTTAGTTATATTGGTTCAGACACTCTGGAATAAAAAAAACCCCTCTGCTTATGATCACTATATAGTGGGAAGAATACATATATATTTATAAATTAGAGCTGCTAAGCTATTAGAAACATAGAAAAGAATTATCTGAAGCATTCTTCATTTGAAAATCATATTTAACTTATTCAACCATTAGATTGTTGAGTTAAATGACTAAGAAATCACAAGAAAATGTGTAGAAACAATTTCATTTTTAATTGAGAGAAAATCAGAGCTCAAAACTGATTGAAGCTAACCTAATTTCCATTTAGTAAATGGAAATGAAAAAAGAAAACCCAAAACAAAACACAAGCAAACAAACAGAAATATGAATCATCTTCTGTTTCCTTTAAGAAATTTACCTGTATCTGCCTTGGCTTTGAACTCAGTGACTAGTGGAATATACTACTTTTATTTGAAATGTATGATCTGAAATGGACAAAATAATAGAAATAACAAAACTAGCCTTAATTTTGCAAATGCAGGCAGTTTTGTGAAATATAAACAATTCATGATGACTTAGAATGAGGTAACTTTATGTGCATGGAATTATGCTACTCAAACTCTGATTAATAAAACAGACATCTCCATGTCTTCCCAGAAACCTTATGCATTGATCCTCTCAAGTAGGAATACAGCTAGCCCCATGCTGAGAGACTCTGGTTTAAAATTCTGATGAAAAATGTTTGGGTGTTGAAGAATAGTTAATCTCTTGTGTTATGATTGCCACATGCTGCTTTCCTATAAATAAAGATGATGTCAGGTAATAGATGACTTTTCTTTCTTTTTTTCCTGTTTGAGAAACAAATAGTGTGCCTATACTTGGAATAATTGTGTGCTGTTTATGACAACAATGAAGTTGTGAGGCCCAGACATATCTGTGATTTGTTAAATTGGGAACATTAGCTTAAAATACACACTGCAGAATTGGGGCAAAAGCACTCTTACTGAGCATTGGGTATGATAAATATGTGAATATATGACAATTCATCTTAGGGTATGATTTATTACCTTATCAAATAATATTTTAGGAAATAGCTTTGGTAAAAGAAAATATAGAAAACTATGCATTGTAATACTGTATTGAAATTCTTAAATTCATTGAATCCTAGAAGGACAAAATCTTCCAAAAGACAGAAATTTTAAAACATTGAGTACAGTAACTGCAGACCTTCATCTAAACAATTTTGCCCTGGCAGAATCTTAGCAAACTACAGCAATCCTGAATTAAGCTTACTGCTAACTATAAAGCTGTGCAGTGAAGATGGTAATGGGGCATGACATAATGGTCAAAAGCATGGAGAATGAGATCTTTGCCAATAAAGCTTTTGCATCCTCAGAAACTTGATCATGTTTGAATTTACTGCCCATAAAGAGAGATTTATTGGGATAGTTCATTCTTTCCATAGCAACCCAAATGTGTAGAGTCATAAAGCAATACACTAGGTAATGCTGTTTGAACACTGATGTCAAAACAGTTCCAGTGTTTCAGTATGACAGGACAGGTTTTCATATCTGCTAAATAAGTATGTAACAGAAGCAAAGTATGTTGATTATTTGGATGGTAGCTGGGGACCACAGGCAAATCTGTTACCACTGGCAAAATCTTAGTGGAAAAACTGGGAAGACATTGCACTTTTTTAATTTCATTCTCTATATGATGATGTCTTGATACTCAAACACTACAAAAAAGACATTTATTGCTTTATAGCTACTGCCATTTTATCAGAAATGTGAAGCTTTCTTAAAAAACATTCCAAAAAATGAATCCCAAAAACAAAGAGAGAAAGAAAGGAAAAAAAAAAAAAATCCAGATGTGCTGAAAAATCCCTGTGCGGTGCAAATATAGGAAAACTCGATTTTTGGATTCTGAGAATAAATTTAACTGCTTGTGCTCAGAAAATAGCTACTGGGAATACAATTGTGCTTTCCTGTTGGGACTTGCCTGAAGACACAAACAATTGGAAGAGATCTCTCTAGGAGACATAAATAGTTTTTTAAAGATTCTTCATAAAGGTAATATCATGAAAGACCTGGTATCTTGGCTTTTAGAGGAAAAAATACAATAGCAATGATAAAGTCTCTTACCTCTGTTAAAAATCAGTAACAGTACCTTAATGAAGCAAGCAAGTTGTCCAAACAGACAATATTTTTTCTTTTTGTTAAACATGCTTTATGACATATTTAGATACTGATGAGATCTCAGAGGCACAGCATAGCCTAAAGACAATCAGATTTGTTATCAGTCTTCATCTATCTAATGAAGGCTCATAGCCCTTTAATACCTGCACAAAATTAAGTGATTCTTTACATCTCTTCTTGTATCAAGTCTTTCTAAATGAATAAAGTTGTGACAAGGATTGCTGAGAGCATAAATGTCTGATATTTTGTATGACTGTCATTATCAAAGTAGATGAACCTTCAACTTATCTTTAGGGCAGCAGATGGCTTTCTGCTTTCCTTGACTTTCTCTCATGTGAGAGGAGCAGGATTTATTCACATCTGTGGAAATCCTGCATACGAATGAGAGATATTTCTTGCTGATGGTTAAATCTGCTGAGGAAAACAGAAAAATCAATTGGAAATGCACATCATGTTTACTCAGGGAAGGCTGCTGTGTTGCACCCATGGCACAGAAAATAAATAGCTCTTTAGCCTGGAGATGTTGATCTTGAAATTTTTGAGCAATTTCTCCCTCAGCATGTATTCATTCCCAATCCCACTCAAGGGCTGGCACCTGTAGCTGTTGCTAAGTGGTGTATCTGCCACATGGTGGAAACATAATGATTTTTACGAAAATCAATTCCCAGTTTTACAAGATCAAAACCAGAAGATAGCAAAAGAGAGACTGGACTTTATTTTATAATGATAATCATTATACTATACAGATTCTTGAAAGAGATGCATGGCTAAGAGACATCATATTGATTTACTGGTAATAAACTCTGCCTGTTATGGTTCTAACTGAGAAGCTTGAATCTCTAGATATAACACTATTGATCACAAGCAGTGAGTATGTTCTTATCTGTAAATAAAGAATTCCATTCTATTTTTCAGGCCTTTCAAATTGGTGAAAATGTGGAAAAGCACAAAAGGATGGCAGATGTCACTGCAACCATTTATTTTAAAGAGAAAAATAAAAAGCCTGAGTTTTCTAAAATCAAATGTGGAAATGGATCCTTTGGGAAATATTATTGAAATTAATCTGATTATTTCTGGTGAATTCCAATCCTTAATACAAAATATATTATTAGTTTCTTATCCTTCTTTTATTAGTGAATGTGCTTCATCTCTCATGTTACATAGTGACTGAAAGTATCACAGAATCACAGAATCTGAAAGGGATCTCTGGAGACCCTCTGGTCCAACCCCTCTGCCAAGGGAGGGTCACCTAGAATGAGTGACACAATAACACATTCAGGTGGATTTTGAAAATCTCCAGACAAGGACACCACCACCTCCCTGGGCAGCCTGTTCCAGTGCTCTGCCTCCCTCCATGTTAAGAAGTCCTTCCTCGTGTTAAGGTGGAGCTTTCTGTGTTTTAGTTTATGTCTGTTACTCCTCATCCTGTTGCTGGGCATCACTGAAGAGTCTGACACCATCTTCTTGGCACCTGCCTTAGAGGTATTTATAGATACTTATGAGATCCCTCTCAGTCTTCTCTACACTAAACAGGCCCAGCCTCCTGCAGGGTTTCCTCATAAGAGATGCTCCACACTCCTCATCATCTTTGTGGTTATCTGCTAGACCCTCTTCAATAGCTTCTTGTTGTTCTTGAACTGTGAAGACTAGAAATGAAAACAATACTCCAGATGTGGTGTCCCTAGGGCTGAGTCGATGGTAAGGATCACCTCTCTCGACCTGCTGGACACACTCTTCCCAAAACAGGGAAGAAAAAAGGCTCTTGCATTTAAAATAACCTATTATCAGAAAAAACAATTAATAGGAAATAACAACAACACATATGTTAATCTAACATTATTATATATACTAGAATATGTTTGGGATAATGATTTTAGCAAAGTATTTATTACACTATTTAAAATATTTCTTGCCATGTTCATAGTGGATAGAAGAAAAGTTACAGCCAGAATAGCAATGCAATCTTAAAAGTTAAGTCAAGTCAGGTAGACTGTACTCTGAAAATACATTTAAACAAGTTTATGAAGTGGTCTAATATTTTATTACCATAGTTTACCGCAGTTTTGTCACATATAGAAACAATCTAAACTATTTATTCAAGCAATAGACATGCTTATGTACACCTAGCTAAGTGCATTTTAGTGTGCCTTTGGTACAATATGGAGATTGACAGAAGCAATATTTTAAAAGTGCTATTTCTTTCCTCTTGAATATCAGTAATATAGTAGTTGACACTATTTTAGAGGCAGAGAATTCTAAGTAGCAGTTTAGAATATACTGAGACTGAGTAAGAGATCCTATCTTTACTCAAATAGTGGCGAGTAAATAATTCCAGGATTACCAATATATTTTACTTTTGCTACTCAAATCCAATACACTTATCCCCAAGCTCATTTAATTTTCAGTTCAAGAAACTTGTAGCTCTCCCTGGGAGAATAATGATGTGGGTCAGAGAATTTTGTATGGTCAGTGAAAAATTCCCTGGTCTTGTGTCAGATACATCAAGTATTCCTAAAAAACTTTTAAAATATCCAGTCCTAATTTCTATTTCTCACAAATTTCACAACTTTTTTGTGAAGACATAGATAAAATTTATAAAGGTCGATCAGCTAACAGTTTTTTTAATTGGTTTACTAGTTTGGTTTACATAAACTAAGCATGGAATCATAGAATCATTTAAGTTGGAAAACAACTTTAATTTGATCAAGTCAAACTGTTGGTCTGGTACTGTCAAGTTCACCGCTAAACCATGCTACTAACTGGCTTATCTTTATACCTTTTAAATAACTCCAGGGATGGTGACTCAACCACATTCCTGAGCAGCTGTGCGTTAAGATCTCACCACGTATGATTTTGGGGAGTGGCTAAAGGTGATGCTCAGGTTCAGGAGCCACAACGCAGATTCAACATTTAAAGTATGGGGATTGCTTCTCCGAGAATCTTCCTAAAAAGGCAAGAAATGTGAAAGAAAAGTGACACTGAAGATGAACTAACAGCAGCTACAGTTCGTTGTCCATGCAGGAATACAGGAGTTCACACAAGTAGCTGTCAGTGGGAAATGCACAGGTCTTACTGCAGAGGGCTTCCCCTGAAGCAGAGAAAATAAAGTAGTTTGCAAACATCTTAAGCCATAATTTATTTCCCATAGCTTTAGACTGCCCAGCACAGCTGGGACTGTGACATCCAGCTGCAGCATGAGAATACAATTGGATCTTGCTAATGTGTATGTGTGCTTTTGAAAAAGTTAACAAACTATTGAGCAACTGAGTAAATATGTAAATCCAGCAGAAAGATTCCAATACTTTTGATACTCTGTAAGACAGATCTTCTGACAAATCATCATTGCACTGTGATATCAGTGGAAATGCACCAGTTTCATTCCCATTCATTTCTCACAGAGGGCAATGTGACAGATTCCTGCCCCAAGCCTTGTAAAAATATGCTAGTCTGTATTTACAAGTCATAATTTGCTTTCAGCATCAGACTTATTTTTGCTCCTCAGTTTAACTCTACAGCAATTAAAACTAAGCTAGAATACAGACTTAGTATTTTGGACTCCCATGGTAAATAATTTTTTTGGTGCATTTACAAGTGCCATTCCTGGAGGTAAGCAATTAATGAATCCCAAGAAAGAAGGGCTTAGCATAGGTCTTGGTGAACCTGAGAGATGCCTTCTTTTGGCTCAGAGGACAGATTTTTTCTTAACAGACTGAAATAAATTTACTATTGGCATAGTCTGCCAGGAAGCTGCAATTCCGTCAAGTGGTACTTAATTCATCTGGCAGCAAAGGTACTTTTCTACAGAATACCTGTTAAAATTTTACCTGTTGGATCAGGCCCTTCCTTGACAAGACACGTAAATAACTTATCTATTAGGTTATTAATCTGGAATGGTTCCATGTAGCAGAAAAATAAGAAACATTTAGTAATTACAATAACTTAAGGGCTCGATCCAACTACAGATGTAACTACTTAAAGATAACGGGTTGAAAGCTGTGGTTAGGGGCCAGATCCTAGAAGAGTTCATATGCAGTGGTAAACACTGCATGGGAATTTTCCTCAATATTGGAAGATCAGCATCTGTACTACTAAATGATTACAACTGTCCCTGATGCAGTCATTGTCTGTGCCAAATACCACGCTCCCAAAACATTTCTAGCAATAGTTGTTGACCCAGCGTGGAGGATGGACTGTTCCTTATTTGAAACACTATGACCTGATGGCATAGTATTGCTACAGGCTGAATTCAGAGTCAGAGAGGTTCTCTGGACTAGATTTGTTAAATGCAGAAACCAGAGTCCAGAAAGCTGAATGTGTTGCCCAGGTACTGGGAGAATGGCATCTGAAACAGCCATGCAGAGATAGCCAAGGTAGAAAGGTGAGAGAGCAGAGGTCCAAAATGCCTCCCTTTTATAGTTTTCATGTTGTGTGATTCCTAAGTATCACCATGGGTTTTGGTGCCAAAGCCCAAAACCACTGATAGAGCATGTGAACATACTGAACTAAAATTTCTACTTGAACATTTCTTGTTTTTCTTTAAAAGAACTGAGAAAAGTGTGCACTTTTCTATTTGATCAAAACCCACAGAAGAAATAACAAAGAGTGTTCTGAAAGAAAGTCTATTTTCTATCTACTCAACAAAACGCTGTTCCGGTGTATCTCTAGGATCTATGCTGAGTTATGATAAAAAGAGGAACTGCTGTACAGTGTTATTGGAGAAATGAGCATGCAGAACTAAAAGTAAAGATTACAAAAGGGTGTGTAACTAAAGGATGAATGTAAAATTGATTCTAAGAATGCAGAGTAAAGCCTTAGATACCCTTTTTATTTCTCCAGCTATTACCAGAAAACAAGATTAAAGCAATCTTACTTACAAAATAAGCCTTAAATTGAAAGGAAAAAATAAAATCAAATATATTAATTAGGCTTTGTTGGACTGACCCAACTATCTTCCTAACTAATCTGTAATATGTCAGTGTATTCTTAAATGTTCCTGTCTAATTAATGTCCTGTTACTTACTTATACCTTGCTTATATACTCACTGGTTTTGTACAGTGCCTCATACAAAGTTATCTGGAAACATAAAACAGGGCTATTAAATGCTGGATGGTGATGATAATGCTAATAATAAAAGTATCGTTTGATTAATTATATCAGTCTTTATTTGCATGAAACAGGCTTACATTTCCTTCTGCATTTTAATAATACAGTAACGGTTATTGTAATGAACTCATTAAATCTGAGAGTCAATATTAATGGACTATGAGCAGGATCTTTATGAACTTCATTGGCAGCCTACAAATAGTGGATTAATATAAAATACAGAATGAGTCAATTGGTTGTACAGTTATGAGTAATCAATTTCTATTACTAAAAGTGCCTTAAGTTAGTAGCAAATATTTTAAAATACTGGGCTGAATCCTTGTTAGATGTAAATCAATAAAGGGAGGTCAATCTAAACCAGATGCAGTTTTGGAACAGCATTTTAGTAAAGGAAATGTTGTTTGTATTGATAAAAATATTGTCAATACTAAATCATCAGGCAGGCCCCAGAATATGATGATACTGCATTGATAAAATGTGTTTTTAATGGATATCTTTATATTTTAATCAGATTTTACTGTGTATCTATATAATAATTTCATGCAATTTTAATTATTCTATTTCCTGTCTTTGTGTCTGTGTATACCTTAAAGAAAATTTCCATTCAGTTACCATTTTCAAGCTTTTCTCCAAGCTACAAGAGTTAAACACTTACTTTTTTACTTTGTTACAACTGAGTTAATTTTGTTGTGCAATTGCTTGTGTTTAATTGCTGTTTCAACAAAAATTATAAAAGCCGTATTAAAACTGGAAAAGCTGACAATGTGGCAGTAATTCAGTTATGAAAATCCAAACAAAATAAGAATTGCTAATGCCCATGGAGAGACTGTCATTCAAAATAAACGCTTTGTTAAAATGAGGACTGTCATCATTTGCTATAAAGTGTTTTTAACCCGTTTTTGTTATGCCCTTAGCTAGGATGTCTGGGTATTGCACAGTGAGAGTCTTCCTATAACACAGATGGCCAATAGGGCACTGAATTTCAACTTTCTTAGTGCTGCCAAAATGTTTGTTTCCTGGATTATGCTTTTATAAGTGCTCGGATTTGTGCAATATTGCTGTTCCCAGACACATGGCAAGGCACCCAGGAGGGCAGTGTGACGACCAGGTCCCCACACATGAGAGAGTGACAATCCCATGCATGATACAGTGAGCCATATAAGTAGGGGTTCAGTTTCTCTGTGCTTCCTGAGTTTGCTGGTACCTTGTACCTTTGGTGGACAAGATGCTCGACATGGCCCAGCAATGGGCACTTGCAGACCAAAAGTCCAATCACATCCTGGGCTGCATCCAAAGCAGCGTGACCAGCAGGGTGAGGGAGGCAATTCTGCTCCTCTTCTCTGGTGAGATCCCACCTGGAGTGCTGCATCCAGCTCTGGGGCCTCCAACACAAGAAAAACATGGACCTGCCAGATGCAGGACCAGAGGAAACCACGAAGATGATCAGAAGCCTTGAGCACCTCTCCTATGAAGACAAGATGAGAAGGTTAGGGTTGTACAACCTGGAGAAAAGAAGGCTGTCTTAAGGAGACCTTATAGCACCCTTCCAGTACCTAAAAGGAGACTACAAGAGAGCTGGAGGAGGACTTATGACAAGGACATGTAACAATAGGACAAAGGGGGAATAGCTTTAAAATAAAACAAGGTAGATTAATATTAGCTATCAGGAAGAAATTCTTTTCTGTGAGAGTGGTAAAACACTGGCACAGGTTGCCCAGAGAGGTTTTGGATGCCCCATGCCTGGAAGCCTTTCAGGCCAGGTTGGGACTTTGAGCAATATTACCTAAGGTGTGGCATCCTTGCCCCTGCAAGGGGTTTTGGAACCTGGTGATTTTTAAGGTGTCTTTCAATCCAAACCATTCTATTTATCTATAACACATGTCCTCCACTTGAAATTTTACCAGCAACTGTGACATTGTTGACTTCCTTTTCACTTATCAGACATGAAGGTTTTCATGTCTGATAAGTAGCACACCTTTTTAGTACCTTTGTTTTGGATCCCTTTTTCTGGTTCTCTGTTATAAACTGTAGGAACTTAATAACTACCTCTGAGATTTAAATCCCTCTTTTGAATTTGGCTGATTATTAGCTCATCAGTTAAAAGGCAGAGAGACAACCACAATGCCCTCCCCCACCCCTTCAATAAGAGAAAATAAATATTGTTTTTTTTATTAAGTTAAGAAAAATGAAAAAAGCAAATAGTATGCAAAATGAAATTTAGACAGCTAATATTTTCTATCTTTTTCATTTTTTTAATTACTGTGTGCTCTTATGAAATACAGCTCTGAAAGCTCTGAGAAAAATGTAGTTCTTTGTTTTAGTTTTCTTAATAAAATTTGCAATAGTGTAACCTTTTCTTCCCCTCAATCCCCTTGACCCTTGTCCTGGTTTCAGCTGGGGTGAAAACATGAGAACCCTAAGGTCAATAATGACTACATGTAAGAATTTCTGTTCCTCAGTCTGAGTCAGAGGTTTAAGGTGTTTAAATACAGAATTTTGATGTGAGCAAGAAAAAGAAAACACTAAAATGGTCTTGGGATGTGATAATGATTGAATCACCGCAGACTTCAAGATTGTCTCTCTCCATACACTTGTCTCACTCAACAGGTTTCACCTTGTTGAATGTATTTTTAACAGGCAAGCACTAGTTCAAAATGTGCACACACACATCGCAGCAGCAACAGTGAGTCCCTGCTCAGAGGCAAGAAATGAGCAAACAAACAAAAGGAATGGATACTTCAACCCACTCACACAGTTCTGTCTCTGGAGCATTGCATGTTTTTGCAATGTAGCTCAAGTATAGAAGAGAAGAAAAGAGAGAAGAAAAGGAAAAAACAAATAAACCCACAGTATTTTCTGACCTCAGGGACAGTCTTTTATCTTGACACTGTTCTGCCCTTTCACTTTTCTCCTGGACATTTGACCAAAATGACCAGACCTATGAATCTTAATAATAAGACCCATTCTTGTCTCATGAGCAGAAGAAACTTAGGTAGCTGAAATTTCATAGTTTTTTTAAGCCATCCGAAAACCTGTAAAAATCTAGAAAATTCCTATCAAAATAGAAATGATAACTTGTTTCCTTTTACAAAATTGTGAGGTCTTTGTGGTGGGTTTTGTTTTTGGTGTTTTTTTTTTTTTTTTTGTGGTTTGTTTAGGGTTTTTAAAATATTATTTGTGAATATTTCACAAGGCACAAAATTTGTATGTCTGGAAAGATTATATAGAAAGCTTTAATACATACCAGCCAATGTGAAAAACTATGCTGATGCCAACTAGTAAGATTATTTCTTTACTATGAGTAAAGGGTTTTGTTCCTCATATATTTGAGTAGCAAGGACCCAGTAAATTGATAAATTCGCCAAAGATCTGCATGCAGCAGGCAAAAGTTGATTCAAGCTAAAGGAACCACAATGTCTCATGCCAGGAGTGCTCATGTTTAGTATGAAACACGGCTCTGTGAGGGGGTGGAGCATGCCTAGATTTTAGCATGATATGCCATTGAAATTTTGCTGCCTTGTGCACCCAATCTAGGTGACCATGTATGATGGGCACAGCTGTTAAATTTAACATCTAGAACTGCTGATTTCCACTTGCAAATAAAACACGTACCTAGTGTAGTTTAATGTGGTGCTGCCACTTCCTGTGGCCATGCAGTAGCTCTGGTTGCTTCCCTGTAGTATCAGCTTTGTTTCTAGTTACTGTCTTCTCTCAGACCTGGTTTGTGGACTGGTGTGGACAGGGTGGGATACACAAGTCCCATGCACTGAAACTTTGATTCATAACCTCTATGAAAGGATAAGTAATTTCCTGAAGGACTGCATAAATTAGTCAAGGGTTCTCCTGAGCACTGCCTTATGAGCATTCTCAGGGCCTGGAGCGTATCACCCTTCTAGGAGATGGCTGAGTTGAGGAGCTCAGCTGATTGAGTCTAAGATCAACTTCAGGGCTGGTAAGAGCTGTTGTGAAGAACCTAAAAACAAGGTCCTAATCACCTTTTCCATGGGAGCCATACCATCAGCTCCCACCTGGGCTAAATTGCAGCAGTATTGCAGCTACACCCACACTTGGGTTTGTGCCTACTATATCTGGACCTGGTGCTGTGTGATCACTGGGCTATTTCTCACCCTGATCACCATCTCAAGCCCCTATCCTGACTTGCCACTCCTAATGGTCAGGTCACTGCTCCTGCTGTCTTCTTGTCCTCCCTGATCTAAGCTCCTTTTCCTGGAGGCCATTGCTCCTCCCTGAAAGCTAAGATATGAAGCTGATTGGTGAGAGAATACCAAGTTTTTGATGAACTGTACAAGAACTTTGCACTCAGCCTGGCTGCAAAGGTCTGTGGAGGCCTTCAGTGCTACAGGACCATGCTCATCCCCAAATTGGGTGTTCAGTTCTTAACAGCCAAAGTGGCATCTCTGAACAGGACACATTATTATGATTTAAATATTGAATGGACAGCTTTTACCTGTTAATCAAGTTGGATATTTCACTGTAGGATGTTTTCCTTTTTTAGACATAAAATGCCAGCTATTTAAAAGTTATATTTTGCTATTATTGTCTAACACTGTGGGGCTATGTTATTCCCTGCTGTAGAAAAAACTATTAAAAATCAAGAAAATACATGACTTTGTCTTACCCTAGCTTTCTTGTCTTTACCCAAATGAATCTTCCTTTCCTGATTTCATTTTTCTTTTTATTCAATGTTGCCAGCTATCTTGATACTACATCTAATCCTTAATTCATATTTGCGATTCCTTCTCTCAGTGGGTATGGGGTGATAGACAATGGAGTTTTGCTATCTTAAATGAGCTTAGAAGTTTTTCTCAGTTGCTGGTACTCTCATTTGTCTTTAAAATTTTTTCTTTTCTCACTCCATTCCACAGAATATGTGTGCACATATATGAAAGGTCATTACAGTGTTTTGCTGAAAAATGATCAAACCTTTTCAGACTTAATTATAGATGGTTACATGATGCTGCATTTTTCCAGCATGCTTTAGTTAGGATGCACCAAAAAAAGGAATTTGACATATGATAGCTGATGAATCATGACCTGCCACTCTTCACAACTCTTTTCATCTACCATCTTCATGTTTCTGTTTTTTTTGCTGCCTATCTTTCCAGAGCTCTGGTGCTGAATGTTAATGATGAAATGTTTGGGTCTACTCTATGAAATTATTGTCAGAAAATTAAGTCCCACATAGTGTATACCTTAAACATAATGTATTCTCACAAATGAATAATAACTATATACAAAGGAACACAAATTCTGATAAGTGAACATTTCACAAACTAGTCAAGAAGGAATAGTAATTCATTGAAAACAGATTGTGGAAGGGACAACGTTTCCTTCTTTTTAAAATTCATTTATTGCTGCCAAGAAAAACTGGTTAGAAAACTCTAAGCAGGGAATATGCCAGAAAAAAACCAAAATTAACACTTGTAAAATTCCGCCATTTTAAAATTATGTTTTTCTAAGCAGTTCAGCATGAAGAAATGATAGTAGGTGATATTCCTGTTTAGTCAGAAGTGACAGAGCCATTTGATTTCATGAGCAGTAAATAGGACATACAACCTCAGTAAAAATAACAGTAACCAGCTAGCAGATTCAGCAATAAAATGAGATTAACATAATGGGGAAAGAACACTGGAAGAACACGTGGAAATGTTGACTTCACTTACTCTGATGTACATCAGGGAGTCAGCTGACTTAAGTGAAAAGAAATAGACATACTTTGAAGCACCTGAGAAGAGAATTTTTATTCAAAATTCTGTGATCAAAAGAGTAGAGATGATTTAGAGACTATGTTTCAGTTTAAAATGATAAAAAGAATATTTTCCTGCCTAGAATTTTGCAATTCCATTCTCTTTTTCATATCCTGTGTGGCTTTGTAATAAGTCTTTACACACTCCAACACTTTTTGTCTTGCAGGGTGTTTCTCTTTAAGAACCTCCTAATTTTTTATGCATTTCATTAACTATACTCCACATGCAAATTTTAGAAATTATCTGCTGCCCCAGACAGGTGGAACATATCACTAGCTCTATACTATCACTGTTACCAGACTGTAAATTTTACTAGCTTTACCTCTTAGTCCCTCTAGGGTCACAGTTTGCTCATGTCCACTGCTGACACAGACACCCAGGGGACATAAACATAAGGCAGTGTATTAAGTATATGACATGATTCAGACATGAAAGCAGTGAGGGAAAAAAATAATTTCTGAACTTTTTCTCTTTGTCAAGTCAGTTAAAAAAAAAAGAAAAAAAAAAGAAAGAAAAAAAAAGAGGACCATGAAGAATATTCTGCATCATTAAGTCAATCTAAAATTCAGGGTACAAATAATTGTAGGAGTTCTGTCTAGCTTCCATAGCTCCATTCTAAGTCAGAAAAAATGACAGTAAAGGACAAAAGAAGTGTAGCATACTGCTGCAGAAATGCAAGAAAAAGGTGGAACAGATGGAGCAAGATGACTTTGGTAGTACATAATAGGGTTGTCACAGGTATTTAAAGACAGATTAGAGTCCAATTTTGATTTTACCCATTTTATTTTCAATAGGTACTGTAGGAGCTGTGGCAGTAATAGAGGGCTTCTTGTTAAACTAATTTTTCTTACCCCATGGTAAGACAATAAGGGAACTTAGTCTATTACTTTGGAAAATTCATCATGTCTAACAGGAAACAATTACTAGCAATTGGGAATTTTTCTGATGATCTAAGATCTCAATGGATCATATCAATACATACTAGAAAATTAAAAATAGAAACGGGCTGGATAACCATAAAGGCCCACTTTTTCTGTTTATTGCATACAAAATGAAACCCAAATTATAGGGAAACGAAAAAGGAAAAGGATAGGAGATTAGAGATCCTTCTGTCTCACTATATGATAGACAGTATACCTGGAAGTCTCTTGCTTTGCGGTACATCACTGACTCCTTTTAAAGGGAAGTGTCTCCCATTAAACATGAAGAGCAGAAGAAAAATACTAAGTTCCTCTCCCCATCTTCTTTCAATTCAAGCCCTAAACAAAAAAGAACTGCATTTGAATCATAGACGTCTCCTCCACACTTGGGAAATGAAGTATTGTTCCCCCATGTGGAGAGAGAGCAATCCTTTACTGCACAAAATGAACTACCTTATCATCCTGGAGGTTTATGAGTCTGTCATAGGGTTTTATAAATGCACACTCTGTGAATGCTGACCAACAGAAATCAGTGGAAGAGGGAAACGTTTGGTTCTGAGAGGCGGTCAGCAATTCCTCTGCTCATCCGTATATCTATGTGTACACAGATGAGCAGAATATACAGGTGAATGTACAGGTGTAAAGAACAGATGAACAATTTAGAAGGAAAGTTAAGACTCTGAAAAGGCCTTTATGTTTAATTTGCAACTAGATTTTACAATAGTTCTGTCTATGCTTTCACAGTGCAGCATCTTTGCTATGCTATCTCACTATTACTTAAGAAATTAACCACAATATCCTATGTTGCATGGTGCAACCCCCCTTCTTCGGCTTAACAATTACACAAGGCATCTGGACTAAAAGACAATGACAGAATCTTTAATTGTTCCTGGAGCATACAAAAAGAAAGCAGTCTTGAGGAAATAGCAATGGGTGTAAAGTTGATCGTAGTGGGCATGATGAAGACAGGAAGTGCAGAGATGAAGCAGTGATCTAAGTTTAAGGCTCAGCAGTTTTCAAAAAGACCTCTTTCTCTGAGAAATAAGTGATATTAAAAACTATTGGACATTCCCCATTCAGAGAGTGGTCTGAAATTCCCTAATCTGCAGATTAAACAAGAAACCTTTTGCTAATATTCTCTGAGGCCATGATAACACTTTGCTAAGGCCACTACAAAGTCCAAACAGCAGCTGCTCAAGGATAGCCTGAAATGGATCTGAACTAGTGAACTAAGCTAACATTTTCAAAAGCATGTATATGACCTAGCTTCTTAGCAAGGTCTTCAAATGTGTCTCAGAAAGGTGAGGTGCTTAAATATGCAGATATCAGGCTATATTTTTCTCTCCTAAGAAATGTCAGTGTACTTAACTTTTATTGATTTCAGAGACATTAATTTCAATGAGTGGACTAGCAAGACACTTTCAGAAAATCCGACCAAGCATCTACATGAAACTTAAAGCCCTTAAATACCTTTGTAAATCTGACCCTTTTGTACTGAGAAATACTTAGAATCACAGTGAAGGGCAGTGGGATTTGGTCTCTGAATTACCTGTGTCTTAGACAAGTATGTGTTTTTGAAAATCCTCAGACGTGGAAATGAATTTGTTTCTTTATGCTCTCCTGTGATTTTTTCCCTCAGTCCACTGATATGAACAAATAAAATATACAGGCATGTGGTTTACAGTAGGATAGCAGTGAAGCAGGACATACACACTGAGGTAAAATGATAAGTAAGAAATGAAGGTTGTGATTGATATTCATCCTGGCTAAATCTGAATAAAGAATGGGACAGTGAAGGTGAATGTACTTGAGAAGAATATAAAATCTGAAGTAGCAACAAATACTAAGCTTTTTTGTTGTTTTGTTTCATTGCTTTTTGGTTTGTTTTTTTTTTTTTTAACAGAATACATTTTTTATGAGATATGAAATCCCCAGTAGTGCTGAGAAATGACTGGTTGTTATTCCTGTTGGGTACTAATGAACTAGCACCATTTAATAGAAATTGGAGGAAAAATGTGCTTTTCCAACTGCTGCATTTCATTGAAACAATTAAGGACTGATTTCATGAGTCTCAAATCTCCTAATATACAGATAACTCTTGAGAGGAGCAGGAACTTCAGTCACTCAAGACCATCTTAACAAAGCAACAAGGGATTACAGTCTTCACGGTCCACATGGATCCAAGAAAACAAGGATAGTCTGCTGCCATTCATCTGTGTATGAATAAGCTTATTTTTACAGTTTCTAGACAGTAGATGAAACAATTTTTTCCTTCTCCTGACCAGTTCTGAACTATGATTGTAAAGAAAGATAATTTCCTTCCATGAAACCTAGTGCAAAGCAACATTTGTCTTATACAGAATGTATTATTGTTTAGTGTGTCTTACAGAGAATGTTTTCTCATACTCACTTTTAATTCCATTTTGTCATGTGAATGTCAAATCAATTTTGTTACCAGCATAAGACTGAAGTAGAGATGGCATGTGTAAACCTCTTCCTGTTAGTTTTATTTGGGTTGGTAAGGACATTTTCTCCTTCTCATACTGAAAATAAATTTCACATTCAAATGATAAGCTTAAGTTTTGTTGTTCACCTTATATTCAGAACTCATTTCTGGTACTATACTATTTCCTTAGCTTTTGTCTTAGTAATTGCTATTTTCAAATGTCTCTGAAAAGTACTTACAAATTTAAGATTTTAGGTTGAGAGTCAGCTAATTTGATGTATATGCACACACACCTTGGGGAAGGTAAGAAAATATTTGCTTTAGAAAATCTTATAGGTAGTGCAGAGAATGATTACATCTGCTTCCTTGTAGCCCTGCACATCTCTGTATATTCCTATAATGATACAACTGTACAGCACTGGTCTATCCTTTTATGCCTAACAGTAACAGCCAATAGAAGCAGAGAAATGTCTGTCTCCCAGCTACAGTCCTTTGACATCCAAATTTGGATGGAGAATCATCTACACTTTTTCAAAGTCCACCACAGGAACTACAACATTTGCATTTGATTAGTACTACAAATCCTTTCATCTCCAGTGAAACATTCAAGTGTGTTTCTTGCCTAATTGTGTGATGGCTATGGCACAGCATGGTGCCCACATAATATTTATGTGTTTTATTTTAGAGAAAATGTACGATTTTCTCTAGAAAGAGGTATTAGAACAATTAAAGTCTGCTTTCTACATATCTTTCACTGTTGTTGAAATAAAATGCAGAAAGTAAATCATGGCATAAGTCCTAAGTGGACAAATTACATCCTACCAGTTACCTGTGTTCTTAATGGAGAGGTAAATAGATAACTTATATAAGCAGAATTCCCCATTTCAGGCCCTAAAAAGCCTTAAGCTTGCCACAGACTACACAAAGTTTGAGATTTTACTTGCCTAAATATCAGCAGTGAGGATGGTACAATTCCAGAGCAGGAGACAAAAGCTAGCTCAGATTGCACAGTACAGACTTGGGGCAATATATAGATCTGTGTTCTCAGGCATACCCGAAATATTCCTATTGCTCATCAGTACTGCTTATGGTACTAGAGCTGTTATGCCAAGTATGTGAAGACAATTTACATTAAAGAACTGTTTTTTAATATATTTAATTAAGAAGAAAATAATTTCATTTTGATAAATGAATTCTGGATATAAATTTAGAAAACTATCTGATTTTTTAATCTGTCTGAGCAATAATGATTTCTTCTCTTAGACTTCTGCTATTACAGCTTTGTATGTTTGGTTTTCTTCAGTGCCAAGGATCTCTAAATTACTCTAGTTAAATAAATACTGGTCAAAAACATCCTTTTGAAGTTATAGCAGTAATTGTTTCTGTAAATAAATCTAAGTGAAATTGGGGCAAATAATACAATGGCTTACTTTATAATGTCAGGGTGCCTTAGTCCAGATAGAAAGAAACCTCTCAAGTGTAAATTACTACATTTCCCACTCTAGCAAATTGTTTGCTGCAATAATGGCACAAATAAAGACATATTCAATCTACTGCATGGCTTTGAGCAAATGATGGTATGACATTTATACCAAACCTTACCCAACGTTCCCAGCCATCTTACTCTCAAAAGTCTTTAATAAAACATGCAGACACTTGACTCTGTCATGGTGCATTTTGTCCCTTCACCATGTCTCTTCACCTCTGTCTGAAGCTCGCCCTGGCAATGTGAGATGGAGTTTGTCTTATGCATACAGCCCATAATGAAGTTGCACCACAGCTGTACAACTCCATAGGCAGCTAAAGGAAAGAACAGGGTCTTATTATATGTCTTTGGCCCAGTTACTGCAGCAACTGGAGAGCAAGTTGATGGTAATTTACTGCTAGCAGACATAAGCAGAAGCTTTCTGCCACTTACACTTTCTCCCCTGACACCCAGAGAACTGAAACTCTGCCCACCAGCCAGCACCAGTAAAAGAAATAAATAGGCATATAGCATTTATTTTTCATATTTACTTGCAAGATATAGAGAAAAATATAGGATGCACTTACACCCTGAATCCAAGACACCTTTTGTCTCCGAAAAAAGCTATGGCATGTAACAGAATAAAGACTATAGAAATATGCATTTTTGTTCTTTCCTACAATGGTGCAATTTCACTGGAGCTCTGGCCCCTTATTTTTAAGTACAGTTCCTCAATAGAACCAAAGATTGTGACATCCAAAATGATAAAAGGAAGTTAGAATAAAAAGGTGGAGGACAGCTAAAGACACATAGAACAGAATGTAAAAGAGTACTCTATTGACTGCAAAATTTTTCAGCATGTTATTCATATCTATTGAAATGTTCCCTTTCCATTTCGCAGACACAGGAAAGAGTCATTAATACACATCTCAATAGTGTTATAAAGAGGCTATAAGAGATATAATATTGTTATGCAGATGGCCCTTGGTCTAGGGGGTTTGAATAAAGTACCATTGTGCATCTAATTAACTCTAAAAAGACTATGCCAATTGCTTTGCTGTGTTTGAAACCTTCTGTTCTCGTATGTTTTGATGAGTTGTTTATTCAGAAAAAAATACTTGGATGTTTTGTTGGCCTCAAAGCAGCACTCAGAAAGGTACTGAAGTTGGCAGAATTACCTTACACCCACTTGTCAGGCTAGCAGAATGCATTAACAAACTTTGGGAAGTGTTCCCTTAGACCATCATTGATTGAAGGGTAAAGTCTATGACTGTAGCCTGTAAATATTCCCTGGCAGTAATTCAATAGAGCTGGAGATCACTGTTCTGTAATGAACTGCAACTCTAACTTCACATTGAACTAAGCTAGCACCCAAGTTCGCTACAGAAGGCTTTACAAAATGAGGCTACTATGATCCTTACTCAAGTCTTTAAAAGATTAGTAGTAAATTAAATGCTGGCACACAAAGTAATTTAGAACATCAAACGCTACTGGAATAATAAACTTTAAACAGTGTACCAAATTATGTTCTGCTTGCAAAAGGCAAGATATGTAAATTAAGCCCAATGCACCAGGCAACCACTGTGCATATGACTGTGTGAAATGTAATGGGAGGTGCACGTATTTATAGCCGTTTTGAAGTTACTTGACTGATTCCTGCGTACCTAGCCTCCAGGAGTACATAAAGGCAAATGTTGACATATGGTTTAGTCCTGTATTTGCAAACATATAGTGCACAACCACATTAAAACAACAACAACAGCTCACATATGTTTATTTACTGATCAGGTGCTTGAGAGAAAACAGTTTCTTGGATGCTATTTCACCTAGTCTAAAGGATACTAAGATACATGTCTTTGATTTCTCTAGGGCTTCTCGCAGCCTTTTTTGTGCTCCCTGCACACACATAAAATACATGTATGGAGAGAAAGTGGGGAAGGAGGAAGAGGAATCTTCCCTTCTTTGTATGATAAAATTTCCAAAACACATTTCCTCCCCAGGCAACTGTGCACAGCAGTTTTAGGATGTGTATAAGAAGTATGTGGAGTATATGAATTACATGAAGTATATGAAGTAGAGAACAGTGATGACTGGCATTCCTCAGGGGCCAGTATTGAGATCAGGGCTGTTTAGTAGGTGGCATGGACAGAGGAATTGAGTGCACTCTCAGCAAGTTTGCTGACAACACTGAGCTGTGTGGTGCAGTTAATACGCTGGAAGAAAGGGATGCCATCCAGAGGGACCTGGGGGGGGCATTGAGAGGTGGGCCTGTGTGAACCTCATGAAGTCCAACAAGGCCAAGTGAATATTCCTGCATAAGGATCTGGGCAACCCCAAGCATAAATGCAGATTGAATGAAGAATGGATTGAGGGCAACCCCGAGGAGGACTTGGGGATGTTGGTGGACAAGAAGCTCAACAAGACCCATCAGTGTGCACTTGCAGCCCCAAAAGTCAACCATATACTGGGATGCATCAAAAGAAGTGTGACCCATCAGTGTGCGCTTGCAGCCCCAAAAGTCAACCATATACTGGGAAGCATCAAAAGAGCATCAAGGTGTGTGATTCTGCCCCTCTACTCCACTCTCATGTGTTCCCCTCTGTGAGGATGGTGAGACACTATAACAGGTTGTCCATAGAAGGTGTGGATGCCCCATTCCTGGCAGAGTTCAAGTCAGACTGGGGCTTAGAACAACACAGCTTAGTGGAAGTTGTCCCTGACCATGTCAGGAGGTTGGAATAGATGATTTTCAGAGTGCCTTCCCAACCAATCCATTCCAGGATTCTGTGATCCTATAATACTAATTTTAAAATGGGCATATTAAAAACAACAACATGCACTTCTTTTCTACTCTATTTTAGGTGAATGCTTTTACCTTTGTGCAGCAGACCAATGCTACCTTCTGCATTCTTTCACCTCTGGCCTCACAATGTTAATTTCTGACAAAACAGCACCCAATTTTCAAAAAGAAAGATTTTTCAGATCAATGATTTTAGACTCATAGAATCATTTAGGCTCCCTAAAGCACACCAGCTGCAACTATGTCCTTGCTCATATCTGAATATATCTCTGTTTATGTTTTACTTCTGAGCACTATGCTGATCATAACACAGAATTGTCAGGAGAGAAGCTCACCAGATAGAGTTTTGTTTGGTTGTTGGTTTGAGTTTGCATTTTTTTGTTGGTGTTTTTTATTGTCTATTTGATTGTTTGTGGTTTTTGTTATTGCTGATGTTTTAGGGTTTTTTTGTTGCTGTTGGTTTTGTTGTTGTTTTTTGTTTTGGCTGTGGTTTTTCTTTTGTTTTGGAAAAAAAAGAGAAATTGGAAAATGTGTCAAACAATAACAAAACCACACTCTAAAAAACTCTAGAAGCTTAGAAATGTTCAAAAACAACCCAAAAAAATTTTTTGAAAATAAATAAAATGCAGAGTATGAAATTTAAACCTTCGCACTGGAGAAAATTTAGCTGCCCCTGAGTTGGTATTCAAGTTTATGCATTAAGAGAAATATCATTACACTTTTTACTCAAACTGCCTTCAAAGAATAGGGTAGTTATTGCTATGAATAAAAAATGAAGACAGAAGGGAATAAAGAGAAACATCTTAAATCCCTATTTGTTGGTAATGTTTTATTACACTGCATAGAGTATTTATATAAAAAGGATTAAAAAATGTATTAAAATAGAAATGCCTTCTTAATAGCTATTGCTCTTTGAGCACTGCCCTGCATTAGTACAATCGATTTTTACATCATTTTCATGCTTCTGCAGTATGTCTTCCCTATTTTAAATGCACAGTTTTGCTGTAAGAATAGGATATTTTTGCCATCCATAAGACAGCAGCCAGATTTATGAGAACTCTGAAATCAGTTAAAAAAATCCTCAAGTCTCTTCCCAGGGTGATCATTTTCCTCCTGGTTACAAGATCTTTTTAGTTGTTCTAAGGGTCTGTCTCGAGTCTAGAAGAGAAGTTCACCATCGTGTTGCTGAGCAGTAACTCATCCATCACTCAGGGTATGTTCTGTGAGTACCGATTGCACAATATAATTTTCTCCATGTATTGAGGATGCTTCACTTGTCAGAGGCCTTTGAAAGTAGTCAGCTTTCATCAATGGATCTTGACAACATGGAAAGAATGAGGCACCTGAAGGAAGCGTAGGGCACAGCATTTCAAAAGCAGTATCTGAGGACTGATTATTCTTTGTCCTTGACACCCTGCCAAGGGCTAGATGAACTGAACATTTGGGAAGTAATGGAGCCTACAAATCACTGGTTGCCTACAATCCCACTCAGGCCACAAGAGAATAGCATGCGTGACTTCAATTCAGTTTTTATTATGTGTTGTAAGCTTTTGACTGTTCTGATATGTGTTGTCATTGATGTGTCAAGACTGGGCTCTGACAGGGTGTCTGACCTGATTGAGATCAACAATGCTCTGTGAAGACTGAAAAAAAAAGTAAAATAGCAACACTATTGTGTGACTTTCTTTAACTGACCACAGTCATTATCTGTGCCATATGGAAACAAACCACAAGGGTCGTCCTAGGTGAGAGGAGAGGATGTAAGAACATACTGACATATTGTTCTATGATGTTTGAGCCATACACTATGATGTGCTCTTTGTTGCTAAAGAAGCCTTTGTTCTGATGTACTTCCTATTACTCACCACCTCAATATTTTAGACTCAAAAAGAAATCACTAAAAGACTTGGCTAAGTGTTGAAGATGTTGCATTGGTACTGTTTTAAAATAATTTATAAAGGGATCGGTATACTGTGTCTTAGGACTAAATTTCTCTAACATTATCAATGTTTGTGATCAGCTTGTCCTGTAAAGTGAGAACCTGGCATGAATTACCCCGTTCAGGGATTTTTTTTCCATCACTTTAAAAAACCCAACATTTTGTCCTGTAAAAGCTAAAGGAAGTAACAATAACAATGTTTTCATGGTCATTTGTTATCCTAAATAAAGAAAAAGCGGATCAATGAGGCCATATTGATTCAAAGCACTCTACAAATTTTAATTACAGATCTTTAGGTATAGGATGCCCACTCATAAATGAAAAGATCCTTCACGATAATGTCATCATATCCTTTGAGCAACATCTGAAAACAATAGTGTTTCCTGGTTAAGTGTCAAAGTTCTGACATGTCAAATGAAATGTAACTGCAGCTAACATCTGAACCAAATGAGCACATGCAGAAGATGCCTGTCCATGGAGAGTCACAGAGACATTTTAATGTAGAGAGCTGAACCTGCAGGATGTAAACCAGCATGAATTTATGAACTCATTTTCCTCTGAATATATAAAGCCAAAGGATATATTTTCTGGATCTAACAAATACTCCTAAAATTATGTTTTTGTTTGTTTTTTCTTTTTTTTTTTGATAAGATATCCCTGATGTAAAACAATTTTAAAAGGTTCTATCACTAGCATTAACCTGTACTATCATTTAGAAGGAAATTTTCAGATATTATTTATCTTACTGAAATCTTTAAATCGTTTTAGCTACTTAAAATTGAATCAGTACTTATAGGTCTCTTTTTGAATACAGACATGTAGCTCATTCTAATACATAGGAAGGAAAGCAATGATTCACAGATTAAATAAAACCCTTTAAAGTTGCAGATGCTTTTGATCCTGACATAACAATGTCCTCTGAAACAACAAAGGTGTCATGTGAAGTATTTATATTTCCATGGATTGGAGAAGTTTTAAAGTGCTGGGATGAAATCACATCTTTACACTGGCTCTATCTTTTGATAAATAAAGTATGGGAGCGGCCAGGGCTAGAGGCGGGGGAAAGTGGGGAGAACAATGTGGAATAAGAAAGGAAGTGGGTAAATACAGCACCACAATTGACCTAATCTAGACAAACTTCTCCCCAAACCATATTTTTGATATTTTGATATTTTTGACAATATCTAATATTTTCTGGAACTACACAAATGAATGACTTACTATGCAATTCTTTAGGTCAGAAAGTCCTAGAAAATCAAACACTTGGGAATTTTTATGCAATATTTAGCCTGCATTTCCTTTAGTCTAATATTCCTAGTTCTGCCTCTTCACAATAACATAGCCTTTAAAATAATATAGATCTCCCTGCTTTGGTAAATACCCTGCTTCTGTACTTGCACAGAGGCATTGTAACATATCTTTGGCATAGATGACTAAGGACACTAGATTAAATTAAAATTTTAAAAATTGAGACAAAAATATGTACATTTATAAGAAAGGACCACGTTATAATTTTTTCATTGATTTGCCATGGTCTCTTAATTTTTCAATCATTTAGAAAGCCAAAATGTAGAAAAGTTTCAAGACTAAAACTAAAGTAACAGATTAAGTCTGCATGTAAGCTTTTCCCCAAATTAGGCAACCATAAAATCAAGCAGCTGTCTAAATAAAACAAAATGAATATTAATAAGCAAAAACCTGACATACCTGTGAAAAAATGCAGAATTTTTCCCTCACAGGATGCAGGGTAGTGTATAGTGTGAGGTGAAATGTAACACAACCCACCCAATTTGTAATGCAGCATTTGAATTTATTTACAGTTACAGAATCACAGAGTGATTGAGGTTGATGGGGTGAGTTCGAGCAGATTGCTCAGGACCATATCCAGTTGCTTTTTGAATGTCTTTGAGGATGGAGAGACCACAACCTCTCTGGGAACCCTGCTTTGGTGCTTAGCCATCCTCGCAGTAAAGAACTGTTTTCTCAAGTCTAAGTTAAATATCCCATATTTCTGTTTTTTTCCTTCTTGTCCTGGGACTAAGAAGAATTTGTCTCTGACTTCTTTTCTCCCACCAATCAGGTATTTATGCAAAAGATATTTAAAAGGTGATTAAGGATGATCCTTCAATAATAGCAGCCAGGTCCCTTAGACACTTGTGGGTATGTCTCAGTGGGGCCTATGGAATTGTGTATGTCCAGTATTTTTAAATGTTCCCTAATATAATCCTCCTCCAGTCAAGGCAAGTCCTTCTTGCTCTAGATTTTCCCACTAGTCAGAGGGACTTGGGATTGAGGAGAGCAAATTTTACTGGTAAAGAGCAGGGTGGAGAAGATATGGAGTACCTAGGGTGTTTCCACATGGTTTGTCACCATGTGCTCTGTCTGCTTCAGCAGCCCATATATTCTCCAGTCTTTCTTTTGCTGCTGCTGTACCTGTGGAAACTCTTCTTGTTGCCATTCAAAGCAATCATCAGATTCAGTATGAGGTGTACTTTGGCTTTCCTAATCACATTCCTGCAGTCTCAGACTGTCTCTCTTTTCCTTCTTGATCACTTCTTCCTGCTTTTCTTTGTAGTACACTTTCTATGATTGTCTTTTTGTTTGGAACTTGATGTCCATCTACCTTTACTGACAAAGTTTTTAGCTCCTCACCTCCTATCAGGCACTTATCCCATCTTCAGCTTGTGATCAAAGGTAATTCATAATCTTTTTTCCAGAAAAATGTTATGTCAGTCTTGAGTTTGTATTTGCCCTTATTCAGCTTTTTCCCACGGTTTCTCCTATTTATCAAGGTAATTCTTAAGTCTTGAATCCTGACCTTCAACATCATTCTAGATTCTCTCAGCTTTGTGCTGTCATCCATCAGCTAAGTCATTGATTAAATAGTGGAGTGAAACTGGGTGCAGGATGACATATCAACTTCCTTCCATTTTGACAGGGAACAACTTATAACTAAAAGTCGACTGTGGTTTTTGGTAGTTTTACATATCTTGCATATCTTAGAGGAATGTGTTTGTAAAAATACGTTAATGTGAAACAGTGCAAAAACTAAGCCATAACCTCACATTTAAATGTAAATATCTAGCAGCAGCAAAGGGATGAATTTCTGTGAAAACAATGGATTAGCTAAGTACTGACTTTATTTTTATTATTAATAGTATTCTAATTGTGTCTTAAAACACTTTATACTGTATTTGAGATATTAGACTTAAAATTATGGAAAAGGGTTTTATTAACACATTGCAATCTTCCAGAAAATAAAAAATGTCAAAAGTGCAAAGATAAACCCAGTATTTCCTACTATAAAATTCTAAAGTCTAAATCTCGATAGTGTTTTGAAAAATTCTAGAAAATTAAAATCTGTTTTGTGTTTTGTAATGGTGTTGACATGAAATGTCACAGAATGGGAAATATAATAGCGTTTCAGGTCACATTGTCTCTGTATACTTCTCAAGGAAGGATACATTGTATCCTTCTTATCAAAGAAGATAATTACAGAGCAGAATTTAATGGAAAATTAAAGTTTTCCTGTGAGAAGATATGGGTGAAAAGCCGAGTTGTACCATGTAATGTAATGGTAACTTGAAGAGTATTTTAATTTAGTTTAGTCCTTAGCTTGTAACTTAGCAAGATATTTGGTTGAATCAACAGATGCAGGAGGTTTGAAGTTAGAATGCATCTCATCTAACTTTAACCATCTCAAAGTCAGTTGCCTAATCAGAGTGAATTATTTAGGTTCTCTCTCTTGTAAATGGAAAGAGAGAAGGATCTTTACTCATTCCTAAAAAAAAGTATGATTAATCTAACTTTATTAGAGTTAGTTATTGCTCTCAAGTGACTAGTGATGGAATCTCTATACTCTGAGACAGTGCAGTAGACTAAATCTTAGATAACACAAAGGGAGGGTATATTTTGAAAATAAGAATGAACTGTTCTCATTTTACAAAATGAGAATCTACCTTGAGTAAAACAGGAAAAACTCCAGGTTTGAATAGGATTTTTTTCAGTAGATCCTATGAATTTGATACAGTTAGCAATGGGAAAAGGATGGGCTTTTCTTTTAACAGCTCTTGTCTTTTATTTCCCCTTAACAAATGAAATGACATTTCAGGATGTGTCTTCAGGACTGTGCCTTTCACTGAAATGCCACAAAAGGTATATTTATTTTAAGAATTTACCATCTTACCTATAATGAAACAATAAATTATTTCTGGCCATAGCCCTAATTCTGTAAAATACAGCTAAAATACTAGAGAGGCAGAGGACTATGTTACATCCTTGCACACATCTTCTATTAGGCAAGTTTTTCAGGACTTTATTTTCTGTGTCAATTATGTTGTCTAAAAATAACAATAATTATGCCATTTACAAATACAATTGCATTTCAAATCAACCCTTGTGTAGACCAGGCTTAAGATAACAGGAAGAAAAAAGTTGTGAAAGGAAAATGTGTAAGAATAGTTATACCTGAATTTATACCCCCTTCTTGATAAATACCAATACACTTACAGAACTCAGCCATTATGTAGTATGGCATATGAAATATAATTAGGTAATAGTCCTTGCAATGTCCTTGAAATCTTCCCTTGTCCCTTCTGGAAAGTTAGACAGCAGCTTGACATTTACTTCAAGTATTTACTTGTGGCACCTTGGAAAGTCTGAGGAAAAATTATGCTTAGTAGGTAGCTCCTGGTAAAAGTGACTGAATTGCAGTGCATTGCTGCTGATAATATGGATCTATTTACCCAGTACTTGGTTAGAAGGAGAAAGGGGGAGGGGGATTTGTCTGGGAGGATTGTCTTCCTGAAACAAAGCTGCTGAGATGGAGAGAATTCAAAAGGTCAGTAAGGCATCAGGGGAAGAAATTGTAAGAGAGAAAACCAAACTAAACAAACAAAAAGATAGCTATTGCAAGTAAGCCCAGGTCTGTCAGACATTTACTTTAAAACAAGAAAGAAATAAATATATACAAAAGAGAAGTTTCTCGCTGGGAATCATGACATATTTCTTTTGTTAAACTGAAAGATTATTAAGAAAGTTTTGCATATGACTCATGTTGATTAATAACTGCTAGGTTGTCATATTGCATGTCGACTAACCATGAGAATCAAGATACAGATTTCACCAGTATGCTGAACTATACAGCTGTTTCCTTGATATTATTGTTGAGACTGAAAAATAAGGGGTATAAGTCCTGACTAAAGTGTGGAATTAATCCTAGTGCTTTTAGTTTTCCCTGACCTTATTTTCTTAGTCTCCTTTCTAGTCCCTCTCTGCTCAAATTCCTAATTTACCTTGTTATGATTCTAAATTTTTCTCTCTTCCTCAACTTGTAAATCAGCTTCACCCTTTCTTCTACTCCTTTCCATTTTTTCTGCCACAGCCTCACCTCCTATCTCTTTCCCACCACTGTCATGCTCTTTTTCTCTCCATGTTGCCTGCAAGCCATAGTTTGTTTTATCTCTGTGTTTGACTGTCTCCTTTCAGTGGGCTCTATTTCTGGATCATGCTCCTCTATTCCTGGACCCTTCTTTGGCCACCTAACCCCTTCTCTCCTCACACCTTTTCTCTTTCACCTGCCACAATATTTCTTTCTTGCTAGACTCCAAAAGAGGGAGCAGTGAAATCACAGAGACAGTGTCCCTGCTCATAGCTGTTTCAGGGGAGACCAACCCATGTGCAGAGAGATCATGTTTGGGTGCCAAAAAGATGCAACATCTGCAGCAGCTCAGAGAGCACAGCCCTCACAGAGCAGGCAGAAGGTTTCCTCTCTGATCTTTGGCTGCACACAGCCAAACTGCTTAGAGCTTGGCCCCATTAAGGAAAATTTCCATGCCCACAGTCAGCAGCATTCCTCAAATCAGCACCATTGTCTTGCCCGTTCTAGATGGCCCAAGCCTCCTCTAGAACACTGAGGTACAGAAAACTGCAAAGGTGTATGAAATCAGAGAACATTTCACTCATTGAATCACCTGCTTAAAGACTCTTCAATATAAAAGAAATAACATGAAGACAGCAATAAAGATGCTGTCTCCTCCTTTGGCCATGAGTTCATTAAGTGCTCAGAGAGAGCATTAAAGAGGGTCAATCAGAACTTGTACTGATAAGAAGGAAAAAAGACTAACTTTACTATTACCAGATACTAAAGTGGGATAATTTATAATAATTGTATAGGGTATTCAGAAGACAGGCCAAGAGTAGAGAAAGGGAAAGATCAGAGTAGACTGGTAAGAAAAAAGCACAGGAAAATGGAGAGGAGAGGGATAAAGGGCTGAAGTGAAATGACTTCAGTGTCAGGAATTGGAAAGGCAAGGATGTACGTATATATATATATATATATATGAGTGTGTGTATGTGTGTGGGAAGTCAAAGTGCAAGCAATGGAAAGACCTGTGTACATGAATTTTTCCCACATAAATACCATCCTTTGTCCATGTGCATGCATGTGTCATTTGCTACCACGTTTTAGGCTTGATTAGGTGGCAAGCGGCAGGAGACCTGCCCCAGGACAGACTCAGGGTGTGGACCAGTGGCTAGGAAAGGGGCTCAGGGTCCATACGTGCATATCAGGTAGAGTTAGACACCATCCTAATACTTGAGTCTGTGATTGTGGGTGAATATGTGAGAATGAAGCTAACAGAGGCAGCTGACACATGCTGTAGTTAAGTACCTGGATTCTGCTTCTAGAGACAAGCTCCAAGGTCCTTGGAAAACACCTGGGAACCTTCTGACAAACTTGAGGGCACCCACTGTTGTCAGACAAGGTAAGGGGAATTACAAGCAATCTCCAGGAGCTTCTGTTCAAGATGATTGACCCAGGGAGACCAGAGCCTCTGTTACAGCTGGTCCTTTGTTAGGGAGGGTCAGTGCATCTTCAGTCGGCGTTCAGGAGGGGCCTGTGTAAAAGCTGGGCCCAGAACAGCTCTCTGAGGCAGCAATTTTTGCAGAAGGGTGTGCAGAAGGGACCCTCTGCGGAAATGGGGCCACTGTAATAGCTTCAGTCAGACACAGCTGGAATACATCATGGAGCAACGTCTTCAGCAGATGTGGAGCAGCTGACCCCACTAGGACAGAGGCTTTCATGCAGACTGAGCCTCAGATAGTGGATACAGGAAAGGAACCCACAGAGGTCCTGTTGTTGCCGGCTGCCCATCCGTAGAAACCACAAAACAACCGAAGCCGTTTTATGCGGTGCTTTATTAGGGCCCGGGAGGTCTGAGGACTCATGTCCAAAGTCAGACACCTCCGACCCTCTAAGATTTTCACACACTTTATATACTTTTAAGAACAGGTTTCCTCATACTACACAAGCTTAATTTTTAACTTGATTCACGTAACAGTTGTCATATTCTTTTAAGATTTATGGTTCTATTCTACTATTCTTTTTAAGATCATAAGTTCTACATGGTTGTTTAATCATGCAATTCTCGTAACAGCTATTACGTTCTTTCTACAAGTTCAGTATGCTCTGCTACGTCTTTTGATTATACAGAGGCAAGAACCTACTACCACCTGCCAAGACTTTTTCTTGCCAAGTGGTTGCTACATTTCGCGACTAGGCCGCAGCTAAGCCTTAGCATAACTACTACAATATGCTTCTACTTGCAACACTGTGGGATGTTATTCGTCTTGGAGGAGCTATGCTGCCAGGTGAAGGAATTATAGGAAGAAGTGAGCAGGCTGAGCAACATTTACAAAGGTGAAAAGGAGATAGGATTAGCTCTGAGACTCAGTAGTCTGAAGTGCCCAAGCTCTTATCTGCAATAGAGAAGCAAGCAGTGCCCAACCCCATTACCAAGGTAAGAGAAACCTCTAGAGAAGGGGAAGATTGGCTCTGATGATTCTAAGAGTAAGGATCCTTCCCCACCTGAGGGTTTACAGTGCAATAGGTTTACCACCCTCAAAGGTCAAGAGGAGGATGGTGTACCTACAAACAAATAACTTGTTTCACTTACCTCTAAACTTTTCACGACAACCAGGAAGAGATGGCAATTCACCATAAGAGGTGACTCCCTGCTGAGGGGACAGAGGTACATGATTACCAGCCCAAGGACTCATCTGAAAGGTTTGCTGCTGCTGGAGGTCAGGATCTGGGATGTTGTGGAGCAGGGTACTTGTGTGAGTTTTGGTAGTGAATTAGGTAGTGGAACATCATGGATGTTGCTAAGGGCAGTGCTTGTCTGTGTGCCTGGTCATACTGCCTCTGTGTGTGTGTCTGTGGGCTACACTGTCAGCACTGGTGCTGCCTGAACCTGCAAACAGCAACAGCAGCTGCAACCTGCAAGAGAGTGGGATGGAGTGACCTCCAAGTTCCCCAAGTGTAGCCATTTGCACCCAGGAAAGAAAAATTCAGATGTCTGTTGAATCTGGATGGTCCAGTTACATCCTTTAGAAAAACTTCTTCCCTAAAACTCACCCCATATATGATTTCATAGTAGGGAAAAAAAAACTCTAATAATATTTAGGCTTTGTCAAAACCCCAGAGTGACATATTTAATATTAAACAGTTTATATTAAAGTTAGAAGCAGTGAAGAAGAGTATGACAGCCTTATTTTTTCTGGCTTATAATGTAATTAATTGTCTTAGAATGCAAAATACAGTAATTGTCCTTCTGATTCAACAGAAACTATTACACTATTTTATACTTCTTATGGTAACACAGCTTTAAGATGCCAAATGAATGATGATTTGAAGATTTCAGACACACAAGGTCACAGTAAAAAGAGACCTCAGATAACTTGAATAAGAAATGCTTAGTACTTGAGAAGCAAGTGAACCATCTCATGAAGGTTTTTTTAATGAAGTCTGTAATTGTAGATTTTCTGAAGATGAAATTAATGCTTCTGCTAAATAAAGGGATCTCTAATTACTGTTTTTATGTTGACAAGGCAAATTATTTCTGAGAGAAAAAAAAATAGCTAGATTAATTCTCTTTCTGGATGCAATAATGAGTTGATATGTAGCGGCTTCTGTCTGGTGTTGTCTTTTTTTATCAAGTGGATGGTAGGTAGATTGATAATTTGATCCCAGCAAGAAGCAGAAAAACAAGCGACATCACCCCATCCAGTGGAGGAAACTAGTAGACAGGAAGAAGAGGCAGGTGAGAGAGGAAATAAGAGCAGTCTTTACAGGATTATAGTTTATTAAAATTATTAGGATTTAAAATTGGTTTTGTACAAAAAGCCTAAGGCTGACATTCAGGGCGAGGAGCTGCACCATGTGTATTGTGCTAAGAAGCACATCACTTCCACACAGTTTTACTACTGGCACTACTTTTTTGTTGAGTGAATAACCTCCCTCTCACCATAAACTTCTGAGGATAAATTGCACAGACCAGACTTCCTTAATTTCTTCCAAATGAGAGGTGTTCTCTTCTAATCTTCTCTGCTAGCAAAGAAATACGAGGAAACCTGATCCTCTTTTGGATTCCATGTTTTGCCTGCCTGCTGGGCCCTACTGTTGACAAGATTGCTGAAATTACATTTTCTTTGGTTGGGAAAGTAATGTGTTGCTTATATCAGAGCTGTGACTGAAGCCCAGCACATCAGAGAAGCACAGGAGTGCTGTGAAGTAATCATAGATAAAAACAGGACATATTTGTAAACAGGTTGTGTGGCTCTCATGGTTTTCATTCACCTGTGGAGAGAGAATGAATGCCTTACAAATAAAGCCAAGGGGAAAGATGTTAAACATCCTGTATTTGCTTCATAAATATATGCATCTAAAAATAAATTTGCATTTTTTTGTGTTTAGCTCTTTATTATTACATCAAGATCACTTTTTGCAATAGCCTGCAAGGCAAATGAAGTGTACCACCAAAAATAAAGGTAGTCTCTAAAGCAAAACATATTTTTTTCAGCAGTGTGGTTTGTTTCAAGTGAAATAAAAAGTCGTTGTGTCTCCTTACCCACATCTTCCATTCCCAGTTTGCACATCTTAAACCCTCAGGAAAAAAAAGACTCTTGTATCTGAGAGAGAGAGAGATATCCCCAAACTGCTTTTTGCACCTTGATGCATGGTGTGTTGAGGGCCCTGCTCCAGAACATCCAGCAGGAACCCCAAAACTCAGTTCTGTGTATGTTTCTTGCATGGCTCATGAACTGCTATGATATGATGAAAACAGACCATATATCATTCTGTCAAGTGGTTCAGCTCCCAAGTGGATGTAGGTGAAATACTTGCAAAATTCCATCATTTGACTGGAATTCTGTGCTCGCAGAGATTTCCACAGCCTTTTGTGTCTTTCTCTGTTCTTCCTCTCTCCTGTCCCTTTCCTTTCTACACACCTCCTTCATATTTCCTGGGACCCATGGAAGGGAATTCACAACTTATAAGCCTTATTGCATGGCTGTTTTTACTTCTAGTCAGGAGAGAAAAAAGAGATGATTTGACCTTAGTGTTTATTTGTAGGGGCCAAGGATACTGGCTGCAGCAGCCGCATTTTCCAGTATTTTTCTCATCATGGTTTTAGGAGAGTTTCTCTCTGGTCAGATTGAAAAGTTTTGGTCTTCCTTTATTCACATGAGCTTCCCACTGTTTTCTTATATGTGAAGTTCTTGCAGCTGTCATCTAGGAATAAGAAAGGAAGACAAAGCCTTCCCTAAAATTATTTTAAAAGTATTTCCGTAATAAACTTCACATAATCATTTTGAATCCTAAAGGAAAATTGATTTTGGCTATTCCTTTTAGTAATGTATAAAAATTGTCATTGTAGCAGAGGGTTCATCTTCACAAAATAAATGATCATAATGGCTTCTTTATAAACGCATATTGCACTGTATTACAGGAGAACCTCTTCTGAGATATGTTACATGAAGAAAACCTTTTGTGATTTTAGTTGTAAAGATTTAAATGTCAGCCTTTATAAAAACTTTTTTTTAAAAGCTGAAAAAGGCAGCAGACCCTTCAATCAAGTGACTTCAAATGAAGCTCTTTCCAGAAAGGAAAAACAAGTATGTATTAAATGTTAAAATAAAAGAAATGGAATTGATTGTATTTTAAAAGTTAAGTTTTTTTTTCAAGTTATCAAATAAATTTATGTATTATTTTCTACCATCCAGGCTCATAGCTTGTTTGCAATTATCAGTTATACCTGCATACTGATGAAGGGGAAAGCAAATACTTCTTTCCTAAAATTATTATCTTGTGACAAGTAGATTTCCAGTAGAATGGAAAAGGTTAGTAAGTGTTAAAAGACATTGGCTGTGCTCAGATATTCCACATTAGACCAAACCTAACAATTTACAGTGCCCTCTGAACCAGAAGTAAAAATTAACTATTAAATGTACCATGTGTCTGGGTTAATGCTTATGTCATGGTCCTTGGAGGGCAGTAAATTTAGAGCTGCGATTGAGAGTGGGTTTGCTTCTCAGGAGGCATGATTCCTTTCAGCAGGGGACAGACAAGCAACAACCACTTGGTTACTGGCTACATAAATCTGTAGGGCCAGCTTTGCCAGGCTTGTCCCTTCCCCTTTACAAGTGACATAGGAAGAAAGGTATTTACCACATAAATAGGCAAGTCCACCTCTTTGCAACACCATGTGTCATAGAACTTGTCAGTGTTAAATATCATCTTTGAAAATGAACCAGAGGCTTCATAAATGAAAACTTCTTGACATTGACATACAGCTTTGCTCTGATAACCATTGATGGTAGGGAGGAGGTTGAGACACCTTTTGCAGTTCCTGTCTGCCTGGCAGCAGGTCTGTTACAGCATGTGAGCCTCTTAGAGCAGGAAGCTGAGGGAATGCTGCGTGCAATGGAGAAATCAGTTAGGAGCCTCAGGACAGGAGTCTGTGTAAATTCAAAAAATGAAAATAAGAGGTATTGGGACAGTTAAGGCACTAATTGACAAAAGGGGAAAATAAATCATCATCATTTAAGGCAAGTGTTCTGCAGTAATTACAGTAAATTGTGGTTTTGCAACCTGCTTTCATAGGACATTCTCTCTTAGTCCTTTTTCAAAATCATGCAGAAATGTTTGAAATCTCTAATTTTTAAAGCAGAACAGTTCCTAGTCCTGTTCTGTTTAGGGTATTGTGCTGTGAAGGGCAACATGCACATTTGTTTAGGTTTTTTTTTCTCTTAGTCTCAGATCTTAAGACAATCTTAAGAGTATTTGCAATGTATTATATACAAGAGAAAGCATAAGAAAGTTTTGATGCCTTACAGTCACAGGAAATGCACCTTCCTGAAGGAACTTCTCTAATTCACACAATTAGAGAAAAACCCATGGAAACTCAGATCCAAATTGAAATTCTATTTCATTGATTAGTTTCATTGATGTAATGATTGACAATGTAAAATTAGCAAGATCAATGAAGATATTAGTACATGTCAAAAAGGTCTGTAAATGATGCATCTTCTCCCTCTCTGGAGATCCAGGATAAATATCAAAGCTGACACCTCATACCCTCTCATTATATGTCTGTTTCCACAGTATTATTAACAAAAAATCTAGTGATTACATTTTTAGAATTCAGTGCAGACATACGGTTTTATGGAATTCCTCAACAGTCAGCGGTGACTGAAAACATCTCAATAGAGTATTCAGCTGACCTACCGGACACAGGTATCTCAGGTTGTGATGAATCTTTATACCTCTGCATGTATCACTTCACTGCCATTTGGGGCAGCTTAGGTAAGTTTGACTGAAAATTTGACTTTTCAATGCTTGCAGTTAAGTGACATGAATCCCATCAAAAGCAAATATTGTAGTCCTGATGAACTGAATCCTTACACCAGCATTTGCCTACTAATTCTTCACCACTTGCAGAATCAGACCTTGCCTAATGAAAGAGCATGTTGTAGTGTACTTACGATTCTGTGCCCCATATGAAGATGAGAAATCCTTTTATTTGGCACTATGCCTGTAACTGCATTTTATGGCAGTTAGTCCTAATTTTGCCTGCCTGTAGCAGTTTATTGTCATAATAAGATATTGACACATTTAACAGCAGCTGTCTAAAATTGCATAAATATCACAAATGACAACCATTCACTAAAAACAAAAACAGACCCAAAAGATATATAGAATTTGGTGAAAGAAAGATTTATACTGTTTTAAAAGAGAAAAGCAGTTCTTTAGCCTCTGAATTGTGGCTGTCAAGATCTGTAGTATATTGCTATAACAGATAGAGTAGTTAAATAAGAAAAAAAAAATGTAGGAAAAGATTTCATGGGGAAAAAGGTCCACAAATTTCAAAATTACAAGATATATGAGAAGTCCTAATATCTTTTTCCAGGATTAAAAAAAAAGTCCAAGTTCTATAAAAGCTTTAAGTCTTTTTCAGTAATAATCCCTAGATTTTCAAAAATTAATCAGTCACATGATGAAAACGTAGCAGTCATGTACTGTGTACATTGCTTTGTGAGACTAGGCTAGTTTCACTGATGATTTTGTACAGAAATATCTTGTTAAAATTATCTCTGTATGTACATAACCAGAGCTATTAAAGCAGTGGATTACAAAAATACAGGGAATCTATTTCTTTATTTATTTTCCCCCTTAGGAACCCAGATGGATGATGGCTTCCTCTGTGGAATCATTTTGTACTGCACTCCAGGATACGTTTTATCTTTCTCCATCACATAACATAGAAGGAGAAGTGATTTTGAACAGAATCTGTAACTGTACTATTGATGCATCCATGCAGAGGACAATATTAATGATAGCAGGTTTCCTTCAAGAACATGTATGGATCATTTACTTGTACAGGTCTTTCACCTGTTAGACGCTTGCAGTCATCATTACAGATGTGCTTGTGAGCGGACCTTATCCCAGTTAACACAAACTCCCATGGAAGTACTGACTGTGCAGTGCAAATGTGTTTGAGTTGTCATCCAAATCCAGAGAGGAGTACCAATGATTTAGACAGGATCAAGTACATGCTAGCTTTTAAATATGTTTATATAGAGAACAAGTATCCAAGATACAGGAACTCAGCACTTCTGAACAACAAATCATTATGATTATGCAGAAGCTTTAAAATTCCCTAAAATATACATCATGCAGGAACTCACACATCTTCCAATTTTTACAATAATACCTGTCTATGACCTCTTTTGTGTATTTTGCTTACTTATCTTTTCTACCAACTTATACATATAACTTACACAGCTAATTTACAAATATATTCTACTCTTCTTATACATCTTATACTGCTTTTATATGTTACTCAACTTATACACTTTATTTTTACCTAACACAGTACATATACATTTTACTTACTTATGCTTACTCAACACAGCACTTCTACCTAACACAGTACATATACATTTTATCTTACCTTTTACAACTTATCCATAATACAGCACGTATACATTTTGCAACTGCTGCGCATGAGATTACACATTACTTGGTTGGTCCCTCTACTTTGTCCAAGAGCTCCACACACACTTTTCAGATAATAAGATTGGTTCCTAATGCAGGGCAGCACAGTCCTCTTTACCTCTTCCTTGCTGTCTTGGTATTTAGCCTTGCAGTTTCTTCTTTCCCAATTCTTTTTCAATTTAGCACAGTTTATCTTTCAGTACCTTTCAGTCCTTAATGCTCCAGATCCAGGCAAGCAGAGTCAAGATGATGGCAGCAACAAAACCCATCCAGTGATCAGCAGTTAAGTTAGTCTAGGAAATCCAAACAACCAGAGAACCCCTACCTCTCTCTTCTCCTCTTCATCTTCTTCTTCCCTCTCTGAACCTTCTAACTGGGCTGAAAAGCTCTCCAGGAGCTGACCTGCCGCACCTGAAGGTGGAGGGCCAGGTGAAGCTGGTGAGGGTAATTCCAGCCTGGTCTCCCTCTGAGGGCTCCAATAGGCATAACTACAGATGGTTTGGCTGGGGCACACTATCATGACTCAAAACACCTAACACCAAGAAGACTGGCTAAAGAAACAATGAATTTCTTTGAAAGTAAGAGGTTAGAAGCTTACTTCTTACCTGTTTGGAAAGTGGGTTTTTTTTTCAAATCTTTTTTAAAAAAGCATGTCATGTAGAGCAAAGATCATTATTGATATTCTGATAGAAAGAATCAGGCAATATATTGTCACACTTTTTCATGCAATAAGTCCTATGTGGTTTAGCATTTATTGAAGAAATAGTTTCAGTCTATTTGGCCATAGCAGACTGAAACCCTCTATACTCACACTCTGGGTAAGCATCACAAGATCCAGGTTATTGATTTAGCCAACACTATAGCCCTATCTATCTATTTCTAAATAACTGCACTTGGGGGAGCAGGATATCGGAACAATGAGTGTGGGTGCCAGGAGAAGAATGAAAAAAGGTACAGTTTATTCACCTGAAAACAGACTTGGAACCATTAATTTTTAAAGAAATTTAGAGATCTAATTCTGTGTTCCAGATTTTAGTGGAGTTGCAAGAACATTTACTGCATGTAAAACAATACATTGGATATAGTCCTGAATTGTCTCATGTTACAGAGCCAGAGGCAATAAGATACAATAGGAAATTTTCAATGAATTAATCTGCAAACAAAATGAACTTATCAAAATAAAGAAATAAATGAAATGGAAGCTTCAACTCTTTTAATCTTTTAATCAAAGGCTGAGTAGCAGAATGCTATAATGAAGACCCCACATTAACAAGTCTTCATTACCTGAATGCTAAATTAATTAGTGTTACTATGAAGTGTCATAAATTCTTTAAACTAGCCTTGTCAAAATAAATGAACAAAGTATGTTCTGTGATACTTTCACACTATTTTCCTTTTTTTTTTTCTTCTGTTCCATTTTCTTCTCATTTTGCCTACTTGTGTGCTTGCTAGTTCACAGAACTGTTAGATCACAGTGGATACCTGCTTCAATGCCTGTCAGTGTTAGTCAGAGCCTTGCTAAGCTTGGTGGGGGTCTGAGTGGGCACTGAGTGTCCCAGTATCAGTGAAAATAAGTCATGTTCTATTGTTACAGCTAATTAGCCTGCAAGCATTGCAGAACAGATCCTGTCTTTGACGGTGTGATTGTACAGCACTTAGCACAATGGGGCATCCATTCTGATTGGATTATCTCCATTAGTAGCAGAGTTTTCCTGTGAATGCAACTATTGTAAATCTCTGCCATGTGCTCAGGGTATTTTTTTTTAATTACCTGCTTTTAGAAAGTTCTAATTTGTGCAAGATGTTGAATAAATAAAGTGTGTACTATAAAATCTGTCAGGTAGCTGTTATCAAGAATTATGGCAACATTTTAAGATAATTTCATTAACATTCAAATGATCAGAACAGGAAAAATATTTAAGTGGTAATTTAATATATTTCTTTAAGCATACACACATTCATATATATGTATATATACATGTTTACATGTGTATTTCTATTTATACAGCTTATGTAAAAGCTTTAGGCCAGACTGTAATCTGCTAGTTCAACCTGGCTGGGAGCCATCAGAAATGTTATTTTGTATAAAACTCACACTGCAGACACCCCGAAAGGACCAAGGAGCAGAGAGGAAAATATTGCATAACTCAAGGAGTGTGGCAATGAAAATCTGGTATCATAGAGAATTCCTATGACAGCCTTTCTTTTAAGGTATTGTAATTCTACTCTCCTCAACATGTTGTTCTGCCCAACAGCCATACTGTTGAAACAACATAAAAATTTTATTGCATGAGGCACAAGTGAAAAAGCTAGCAATGGTCATTCCTGCAGTACACTTGATACCCTTCAATTTCAATGGCATTCTCATATAATGTATACAGAAAATGTAGTATTTGAACCTGATGTTCAAGAAGGTAAAATCAGACTTTATTCCTAAATATTCCAAAGAAGAAGAAAAAGATTATGTATATCTCTTAAAAATAGTATCAGAAGATGTTTTAGTGAAGAAAATTAAGACTTCCATGTCTATGTGCATCATCTGCATTTCAGAAATGTACAGGACTCTTTTACTGACTTTATTCAGTATTGGAATTCCACTGGATAATTATGCACCAAGTGTGAGTATTAGGGGAAGGGCAATATCCTTAAATTTTAATGGCGCTGTTTTATTTGGTTGGATAAATCCCTATTAGAGTGTGCATGTGTGTGTAGGAGAGAAGCTGCTGCTATATTTCTCAGCTCTTCATTAATCCCAATTTCAAAGTCTCAGAAAAACCTAGTTGCCTTTTTTTCCTTTTTGTAATCTGTCATAAAGCAAATACTGCTGGCCAAAACATCACTTCTTCATAGTCAACAGCCTACTGATATGAAAGGAAAATGTTCCCCCTTCTACAGAATTAAATGCTGAACCATCTCACTGTCACTCTGACACCTCCACAGTGCATACACATAACCTCTAACCTGTCTATGCACTTTAATAGCAGATTAAATCAAAGTCCTCTTTCATGGGGGCAGTAGGACTCTGCAGTCACAGAGTGGTAGACCCAAAAGCAATTTTCTCTGTACCGGAAAATGAATTTGTGGGGAGTCCCTTCATTTATCCAAGCCCTTGGAAAATAGAATTGCAGCAATATATTTCATGCTTTTTATTTGTATGGCACAGTGAAGGGACAGTTGCTTCCCAAAAGCACTGTTTCAATCTGTTTGCTTGGAGAATCAGCCCTGCATTGCTACCTGCCTGGAAATCTCATCCCAGACAGTAAGAACACAAGATTCTTTCTTGTGAGAATTTGTATTCTGCAGAAATTGATATGCATACCAGAGAAGACTGGCATGGTGTAATGCCACATTTTGGCTCAGTTTGAACCCTTATAGCAAATAAATATGAAAAGTCATACCAGATGTCTGCTTAAAATCCAGGGGCTCTGCTTGTGAATCTTATGTAAGGTTCAGCACGGCTTGTTCTCACAGTTGACTCTGAAGTGGGTCTGGCTCCCAGCCAGGTCTCTCACACAATGATTAACCTGAGACTACCTGGCACCATCTGGTACTGTCTCAGGTAGGAAAGATATAAATGACTGAGTAGTTACAGTTTTCCCTCTGTAAGCAGAGCAATATTTGAGAGATGGCACCTTTATATTTTTCCCCAGCAGAACTGCCATGAAATATTTCATGTACAGATAAAACTTACCTTGGTACTAAACCTCCTCCCCCAAAATCTTCTAGAAGTCTTGCTTCTTACCTTGCTTTATATACTCTGTCTCCTTCTGTCTTACTTCTCCCCTCCTACCCTTCCTCCATCTCACCTTGTCTCTCTTTCCATCCTTTCCTTCTTTTGTTTTCTCTTGCAGTTTTGCTCAATCTTCCCTGAATGTTTATTTTGAGTCTGGGAGCTTGACTAGATCTACCCTGTTCTCTGCCTTTTAGCTGGAGAAGTACTTCAGTGGGAGCTTTTGGCAAGTCCACAGGTGAAGGGAATAACCAGCTCAGAGTGATGACTCTTGAGGCTGACATGGTAGAAACATCCTCATTTCCCAACAGAAAATAGAAAAGAAATGTTCACTTGAGACAATAATATTAAAGGGGGAAAAATGTAAACAAAAAGAATCACAAGCTTCCATCTTTCCATTATCTCTTTTTCTTCCTGGAGTGGTCATATTTTTCAGTGGTTTAAGAACAGTAGGGCATGCTCCTTTGCTGTTCTATGCTTTAAAACACAAAAGCTGACCCTCTCGTCCTGCTCTGTGTTTCTAATGCATGGCTTCTAAAACGGCCCTTTAAAATAAAAAAGTGTGAAATATGAGGGTCACAAATTTTGAAATAGACAAGGATTTGAGATTTCTTAGATTCCACAGGCCCAGCTTTCTGTAATGCCTCATCTCATGCTCAAGTGGTGGTTTGGCAACTACTCCAGCCATCAGTAGCTAAGAAGAATCTCCCTACAGTGGTGGGGTTGATTCAACCTCTAAAATAGCTCTCATGACTTTCTTTTTGGCCCTGTGCCTGCATATTTCACAAGGACAAAGCTTGAAATAAGAGCAAATTTATCAGGTTCACAGACCTTGAGCCTACAGGTCTAATCCTTCATGAGAACCAAAACACGTGAAAATGAAAATAAAATAATGAGGACACAGGATACTATAATGGGGAAGTTGTGGCAGAAAAAAAATATTCGTAGAATGTGTTTGAGGCACAAAACTGGCTCAAACATAGCCTAGGAACTTGATACTATTGAATATTTATGAAGGATTGATTCTTTCTCTGCAATTTTGCCAATAGTACCATATTTTTCATGGCTACATCTACATAGTCTTTTTTTCTTTTTTAATATAATTTATTTATTTTAAAGGCACTTGCATTATTAGAAAAAAAAAAACAGCCCCGTGTAGGCCTATCCTGGGTGTTGTAAATTAGTGACTTTTTGGCAGATATAGTTAGGACTCTGTTTTATTCTGGCTGCCACACTCAAGTGGTAAGATACTTTGACTTCTGCTTCTAGAGGTTGCTAAACCCAGGAGGGAAGTTTGACAGATCTGTTGAACAATGAAGGTAGCTAAAAACAGTTAAGCCAGCAAAGAAACACATCAGAGTTGGTTGTGAAGCTGGAACAGGAACAGGCATCCCAGGAGGATGGAAGGAGGAAGGAGCCTCATACCACGGCAGGGTAGATGGAACACTTCCCAGCTTCCCAAGCAAAAGTGTATCTGTTCACATAAAGGAGAGGAAACATTACATTTTAAAAATTATTTTATTACAAGCTAAAATTCCTCAGAAAGAGATTGTAACACTGCATAGGATTGGGCTTTGCAGACCACAAAGCAAGTGTTGTGCCTGTAGCTGGATGCCAACATCAAGAAGAAGAGGAAATGTTTACAGAGGTGTAAGGGATTGTCACTATGTTTAATGGACTGGAATTAAGAACAGTCAGATGTAGGCTGAAAAGCAACAAAAACTTCTTCACATTGATATGTCTGATAATATAGAAGAGACTCCAAAGGGAAGTTGTAAAAGAATAATCAGTGCTAAAAGCCAGAATATAATGATGAATTCTTCATTGGCAGCAACATGAGCTAGGCAGCCCAACAGGGCTTTTTTATCCTTGGTTTCCATTATTCTGTGGTAAAATTAGAAGGCAAATAAGCAGAATTGTTCAAGACAGCCTTATCTTTTATTGCCAGTAGGAGAATGCTTACCCAAGCTAATCATGCTGCAATATAACTTCAACATTTTATATTGGATATTATTATAGGTACATATCACTGTAACATAGTGCTTTCATTTTGAGCCCATCATGGTGCTGTAACAGTTTTCTAGCAAAACACGTTAAATTTAAAGGGGAAAATGAGTGGGAAGTATAGTACTCAATTATCTCTACTGTGTCTTCTGTTTTAAGGGTTTTATTGTTAGACTTGGTTTTCCTCACTAGTTCTCAACAGCAGCTGGGATTTACTTTTGTGTGTGTGTTTTCTCAGTTTGAGGGTCTCCAGAGCTTTTAAATGCATTCAAACTTTCCTATACTGTGGTATTTATTTTGCTTGCCTGCTTTTCTGTAGTTTTTAATTTCATTGAAATTAATCACTGTTTAGATCAATGAATGACCTGCGAATGTCAGTATACTGATGGGATTCTGGGGAAGAAAAAAATTTCAGTGAGCTTTCATGAATTGTGGGGACAGTGACTACCTACAAAATATGTCATTACAAAACTCAAGCAACTCCATTTAAGGTGGTAAAGCAGAAACTTTAAAATCTTTGAACACAATACTAGAAATTACATCGAGATTACATGGAAGGGGTAATGCTACTTAAATTGTTCATCATGTTCCTAGGAGCAAATGGGTGCCTTTATGGAGTCAAAGATATACTGTTTTCTTGACTGTGGCTTATTTCAGAAAATAAATTTATCTGAAATGCCAGAAATTATTTACTTAAAATGGAACTCCTTGTTCATCAAGGAATTCATCCATCAATCAGAATCCAGTATAAACTAGCAATTATACATGTATTTCTGTAAGGATTAAAAATAATTTATAGCCTAGATATACCCCTTAAAAATTATATAATACATGTATAAGGTTGGCCAAAATCCAAGGTTGGCAAATTGAGGGGCAAAGCACTGAGGTGGTCAAAAATATGAGCTCAGAGTTGCAATTGTAGCTCTTCTTCCAGGTGTCCACAACAGCTTCAGATTTCTCAAGTAAGGAATAGCCAAAGAAAAGCCTGTTCATTTCTCTGGGTCTCAGAGGATGTGATATCCATCTGAGAAGGGTTTTAGTCTCTCAGTGTTTCATTAAAAAAGCTTACCATGAAAGCCCTGTCCTAAAGGATGCAATAGATATGCCTAGATAAAATTAGGTAAGCTCTGATTTTGATTTTTTTCTTCTGGTAAATTTCTTTCTTCTACAGAATTGCTGTCCCAGTGTGCATGTCAGTTAGCCTTGCTAATCCAGAAGCAAAGGACTAATCTGAAATTCAAGTGTAGCGTACTGCCAAGAGGTCTTTCCTTTACTTAAAAAACAGGTTAAAGAGAGGTCCAGAAAATGCATCTGTTTCTATGATGCCCTTTTTTATTTGGCAATCACCAGTGAATAATGTGAAGGTGACTGAAGGAGGCTGCATTTATCTGTAAACAAGCTAGGACCTCTTCTACTACTTGGATAACTTCAATGCCTACTCCGAGTCCTCTGAGACACTGTATGGATACACCACTACTTCAAATGGAACAAAGTAAGATTTTACAAAAACAGTTTGAATTATATAAAAAAAATATATAGATCTTCTATCACTGTTGCTAGTACCTAGTACTTTTGATAAAAAATTACAACCAAAAAGTTCATAATGACGTCTTATTCTTGTAAATGTTCTATTTTCTCCAACACCGAAGAATCACAATCATAGAAGGGTTTATATTGAAAGGGACCTTAAAGATTATCTAGTTCCAAGGCCACCTGCAATGGGCAGGGACATTTTTCATTAGACTAGGTTGATCAGAGCCTCATCCAGCCTGGCCTGAAACACTTCCACGGTGGAGCAGAGAGGCAGAATCACCTCTCTTGACCTGCTGACCACACTGCTTTTTATGCAGCCCAGGATACCATTGGCTTTCTGGGATACAAGTGCACATCACTGGGCCATTTCCAACCCCTCATGTACCTCCCCTAAACCCCAACTCCTTCTGGGAAGGGCTGCTCTTGATCTGTTCATCCCCAGTCTGTGTTGATACTGGGAGTTGCCCTGACCCAGGTGCAGCACCTTGCACTTGGTCTTGTTAAACCTCATGAGATTCCCATGGACCCACTTCTTGAGTTTGTCCAGATCCCCCTGGATGGCAACCTGTCCTTCAGGTATGTCAACCACACTGCTCATTTTGGTTTAATCTGTAAATTTGCTAAGGGTGCCCTCGATCCCTGCAAAGGTGCACTCAATTCTTCTGTCTATGTCACTGATGAAAATATTAAATAATAGTGGTCCCAATAGAGGGTTCTGAGGGACACCACTTGTTACTGATGTCCACTGGGACTCTGAGCCATTGACCACTACCCTCTGGATGCAACCATTCAACCACTTTCTTATCCATCTAATAGTCAACTCATTATATCCATCTTTCACCAGTTTAGAGAGAAGGATGTTGTTGGGTCCTGTGTCAAAGTTTTCACAGAAGATGCCAAGCTATATCAGGGGTTTGCATTAGATGAGAACTATAGAACTAAAGGTTAATTATTTTTTCTTATTTCTACTGACATTCTAATCCCTCCTGAAGTCTGTTGTAAGCAGGAGAAGAATTATGTTATCAGAAACTATCAAGATACATAATTCAACTCTGATAAATTGTGGGGATAATAATCAGGAATGACTCAGCACCACTGAGTTTGGATCACCGCTGTAATACCTCATCTTCCCACAGTGCTGCTCTCCACAAGCACCTGCGGATGTCTGAACCTTTGATGGAACAAGGGAGATTCTGAGTATTTGGGGAGAGGCATCATAGCCTGACTTCATCTCCTTACCCAAATATCTGTCGAGACAGCTTTTGAGAATTTGAAGGAGAGGTATGGAGGTGGTGGGAAAGAACAGGTCATTATAGAAGTGTAATGGAACTGGTTATTCCTCTTGGACACAAAACTAGTCTGGGCAGAACTGCAGTTCCATATTATTGACATAATGGCAAGCTTAATAACATTAACATTTTTTAGCCCTGAACACAGTTTGAAGGGCAATATTACCAAAGATAAAAGTATATATGTATGTATACATGTAGCTTTCTCTCTCTGTCTCCACACACAGCTTTGTGGTTATTGTTGACTATGTGAACATCTACTCATCATAAATACACACACTTGCAAACCCATCTTCCTGCACATACAGAGAATAGTTCTGACATCTACACCAAACAGAAATATATGCATAACCTTAGCTAGCCCTTGTGATGTTAAGCCCAGCTGGATGGAAACAGAAGAAAAGGGCTATGCAACTGTGATCCATTGTCTTGTATCATCTCTGTAGTGATAGAGGAGCAGTGTATCATGGCTTCTAAGGAAACTTATAATGCACAGAGAGTATTTGAAGAAAACATCAGCTAAGTTGTTCTTTTCAAATGTTATTACTTACAGAAAGTCACCAGTATGATAAGAATTTAAAATCCTATTAGGCAATTAATTTTTTTTTTCCTGTAATTTGACATGAAAGTCTTTTTGTTAGTGACTTTCATATTATATTAGCTATAAAGGGAGAATGGAGAAGTAGGCTGTGGCTGTGAGCCAAGTCTGACACGCAGTCCTACCACAATAAATTCCAGGGTGACTGGCAGAAGCATGCAAATGAACCAAGAACTCTGATGAGCAGATGTAGCATGCACAGGCTGATAGAAAAGTGTGGTGTTAACCTCCCACTTTTTCTACGACAAAATTGCTTGAAATCTGGGAGCAGAACCGGTTTCAGGTCGGACAATGCCAATTCCAAGTAATTAAGGAACATTCTTACACAAATCCTCTCTTTTCCCAATTCATGGATATAATTCCATCTTTCCATTGTAATTTGCTTCGAGCGGCTTACTGTCTAATATTTTTTCTTCTTAAGAAACCTTAAATATTTAGCAGAATACTGTATTGTAACATTTTGTAATCCCTCTTTGTGTCAGAGGAAAGAGAATAAGATTTGTGCATTGTCTACACTAGACTTCAGAATGATGTATCTTCTTTTTAAGGAGTAAATGAAAAGATAAAATCAAAATATTAGGATTCTAGTTAGTAAACCTATCTAGAGAAGGACCTGACTCAAAAAGAAAATCCATATCAAATGAAATTTAAAATTGCAAGGCAAGTTATACATGAAGAAAAACGAAATGATTAATGTGTATATTTATGCATCCAATGCTTAATGAAAACATCTGCTCTTGGGTGGATGTGGGTGTGTCTGTTTTCTTGTGTTTTTTTTTTTTTTCTTCACTGTGTGCATTGCAGCATTTATAAAGCTCTTCTTTTTGGAGCTTACAACAGAAATTCACTGTTTAAGTGGCATAATGAACAGATTTATGCAATTCAATTGTTGTGTCACTAAACCCTAACATAAAATTATACTGCTGAAAGTGAAAAGAACTCAGAGCCAGCATTTATCTGGTTATCGAGGTACTGTACTGATAGTGCCCTGAATGCATGATATAGGCCAAGTATTGAAAAGCCATTTCTTTTGCTTTGTCTGCTTTCAAAAATTACACGTTTAAAACAGCACTGTGTATTGAAAAAATCAAAGACGTGCACACACATGTAATCAAATTTTCTAAATCCTCTTCTTAATGGAATAAAAGCTTAATTCTTAGTTTACTGTAAACCAGACTTGGGATATAAATTTAGCATCCTATCTACATTAAAATAAAGTTGTAGAACTGTATCTGAGTATTTGTTGTCAATGTCTGAAAGTACTGAACCAGACAAAGTTGACTTGCATCCTGTTTATGGTTTTCCAGTAATTATCCTGATAAATTGCATATTGTTTTCAAGTGCCTCAGTGTCCCCATTTATAAAATAATGATAATGCTTCTCATGAAGATATATAACTGAAAAGAACAACTAGAAAAGTAGATATAGTAATATGTGTCTTGAGTGAAAGAGACATACAGATGAAAAAGAAAAAAAAAAATTATACTACCAAGGGAAGTCACTAATAGATTTGGGTTAAATTTTAGTTACTGGGCTTTCTGATTAAACATCAGCAAGACCAGAATATTTACTTAAATAATGTTATTTGACAAGTAAATTATCTGTTTCTTTAACATAAAAATATATGTGCATTTATAAAATATATGTGCTAGTGCATAGAAAAAATCACAATAAAAGATAATGGTAAATAGAAAGAAAGAAGGGAAATACACTAAAGAGAGAGCTCATGCCTTAAAGTAGAGTTTTTTTCAAAGTACTTTAATATATATTATTATATGAGATACAGAAATTCAAAGCCTTTGGTAAAAATGTAGATAAATAGAGAGTTTTATGCTGCTGAAGTTACTCATCATTTAACAACACTTGTGATATTTTTATGGATTTCCACCTCAAATTGCTTGAGTTCTGTCTTATAAAAGATATATTCCTTTTATCTACATTATTTTTATCTTCTCACTGAACAGAAAAATACCTCCCTACCTTATAATCACCTGCAGTACATTGTTTGATGTCATCATTAGACAACTCAAGAAATGTAGAAAGGTGTGATTACTACAGTATTTGAAAGACTTATGATGGTGGCTACAATGATTTTTATTTATCTAAACAAAAATGAGAAAAAAAGTGGAAAAATGTCTTAAAAAATATCTAAGAGCAAAATTAGAGGCTCCGTTTTTTGGTAGTTGATTTATTATTGCCACATGGCAGCTATACTAATTGATTTTACAATCTTTTCTATTTGGAAGCCACCTGGAAACCATTCTCTCTCTCGGTTTTTGGACTCACTGTTTAGTGCTCCGTATAGCAAATGACACCACATCTTGAGATGCACTTAGCATTAACTAAAAAACATAACTTGCAGTAGAGGTAAAAGATAATACAGATTTGAGGCTCAAACCTGACAAACTTACACAATCAAGTGGAAATAAGGCACTTGGCTCATCTGGCATCAATGGGATATAGGTACCTGAATACATTTGAGGACCTGGCTTTGCATTTTAGGGCACTACTTTCTTGTTTAGGGATGTGGTCCCACATGCAAAAAAATGGGAAAGTAATCACAACTTTAGTTTTCCTCATTGTTTTGAATACTTTTTATATGTCTCTTTTAGAGCATTTTGCCATTGATTGCATGGTATAATTGCTTGCATAAAAACTGTTTTAATAACCCAGAATGCTTTTGATAGAAGTATTTAAAATATAGATAGATTGTATCTTTCCAATACATTATAATTCTTCCAGGAGACAGCAAGCATGAGTTCTGGGAGAAGATTTCAAACACATTATAAAAGATCCCATTAATGACAGCTCTTTCAAAACACACTTATTCATTAAAATTCTCCACAGAGTTTGTGGAGAGTATTACATTCAGAATCACATTCCCCACCTAAAAATACCCCCAGGCATAATCATGCCGTGGGAGAGTACAACAAAATCTATATTTCCATAAAAATCAAAACAAACAAATAATCCCTCCTGATAAAAACCCCAAACAAACAAAAAAACCCAAAACAAACCAAAAAACAACCAAAAAACTAATTTTTTTTCAAACCTTTATCAAAGGAAGATATTCACCTGGTTATTATAATTTCCTTCTAGAAATATGGATAAAATATTTTTAGATATTTTATTCACACTGCTATTCTTCCAAGCACAATGGGGGAAAAAAACCTTCAATTACTTACTATTCACAATATTAGCAAAATTTATATTTATGGCAAATGCCTAGGCACAATCTAGATCTGAATATGACATCCTGTCACAATATACCACTTCCCTCAAAAATGCTTTTGTTGACAGTTTCACTTGCATTCTGGATTCATCTTTTCCCTTTATAATCTCATAAAAATCCCCACTGAAAAAAGAATGGTATAAAACCTTTTGAAAAATTAGTAAAATGCTCTGATGATCCAACTGCTTTAAAGCTGAAGATATACTAACATTTATATAATCAGCTTTCTGAGGGGAGACTTCAAAGCTTCTGAGCTACCTGCAAAACAGCACTGCCTGTAGCAGCAGGGTGAGGAGATGGGGAGAGGATTGACAGGAAGAAGGACAGATGGTAGGTGGGAGAAAGAATTACAGGCTTTTTCTGCCTTGTGGCTAAATTTAGCAATATTTACTATTTTTAAGAGAATTAGGTGAAAGAAATGGATCCTGCTGTTTTTATCACCATCCATAACTATGTAGTAAGAATGATGTGGTCTGATCTGTTTGTGGATCTTGGTGAAAAGGGTGAAACAAAACATATTCTACCCCCTGCTCCATTTTCAGCGCCCATTTTAGTACAGTCACATTCCCCTTACCCTGTGTAAAGTTTTATCTGAGAGAGCACTCCCTGTGAAAAAAGTGGCAATTTGTCTCCCTTCTGTATAGCACCTACTACACCTTTGTGTAAAGACTACACTGTTTTGGAACACAAACACTGCCTGGTGGGGAGGAGAGGCACTGACCCCCTGAGCTTCCTGGGAAGAAGGATGTTCTACCTTTTATCTGGCTTGGCCTCTGCCTTAGGCATACATTTTCCCTTTGTAAGTAAGCTGAGCTGGTGTTGAGGCATACTTTGTTTCAGAGGTTTACCACTAAAAACATAATCATCAAATAAGAACACATATTTGAACAACATGTGCACAAACCCATCTTTTTATATCTTTTATATTGCTTGTATTTGCAGCTGGTGCTTACACAAAGAAACAAGCAGAAAATAACAGAAATAGCCCTTGGCCACTTGTACACTGGGGTATGTATTCCTAGGGTGGGCTTCACAGAGCAGTGCTCATTAACACAGTTCAAGTAATTAAAAAAATTATAATATGCCCTTTTTATTTATAATTGTTTTTAACCTAGACACTTCTTTTTTTCTTTTCTTTTTTTTTTTTCCCTCTTGGTAAAATAAAGTCTGTGTTCTGGGTGGGCTGTAGATTTCTAAACCAGCTCCTCAGCTGGCCTAGTTAAAGCCCATTTACATGAAGTCAGTGGGGCTAAGCCAATTTGCACCAGCTGTGAAGCCAGACCTCCATGTATTTGTATTCATAGGGATGAATGCCTGATGCAGTTTTGATTGGTGATTGAATACTGTCAGGTTCTAAAACACTGGCTTCTCATTAATCATGGAAGAGATAATTATTACTCTAGGCTTGATTTAGTCTCTCTTAAATCATTTCTAAATTGCAGTTTGGTCAGAACCAGGCACTTAGGGATGAGTCTGTGTAGAAAGTGCAGTCATATATACATATTTTGCCCAGCGTACTGGTCATCCACCAGCTCTGGTCATATGTACTGTGTCCTGTATCGTGTCTGGGCAGCATGGTGGCCTCCCTTGCAATAAGGCTGCTCACAGCGCAGCTGCTTTGTGCAGGCCAGGCACACAGTGGGGACAGAATAAGGAAACAACTATTTGCATTTGTCCACAAGTGTTTCCAACAAGGTTTCAGTAATCCCATTTATAAACATTACCTAGTCCATGGATGCACTTAAAACTCTCAGACTACTGGTGATAAATAAGAAGCACTTACCTTATCCTTCAGATCTTTTTGATTGAGGCCATGCAAACTCTCCCCACCGGCCTCTAGCAACACGATGCTCCTGCCCAATGCTTAGGTCCCTCAGCAAACACTAAGGGTTCCGAGAAGCTCCCTAATTCATATTCCTCAGAAAATGCTAAGCAGATTTCAGAGCTTGCTAGTTTGGACATTCCTGCAGTGCACTAAGAGCCCTTGATTTTTGATGGCCTTGTCTCAGTGCTAGGGCATGCAGTTATTTGCAAGTGAGGTTACAAACAAGAAGGGTATGAGTGTGGGCCAGCATATCCTATTTAAGTGGGATCACAGACAAGCAGGAGTGCAAGACATGAAATGTTAGGCAGAGATTAAAGAACAGAAAGGCTGTCTGGTTTTCCTTTGCTGTTGTTAATGCTGGTATTATTGCAATCATGAGACCAGTCTTGAAGAGCTAATCAAATGTACATCAGTCCATTCAACAAAATTGAATGCAACAACCTTGTGTCCAAGGGAAGTCTGCTCCTCACTTCACCAGCTTGCTTTATTCTTAATGACACTGAGAATTTTTAGAATATTTTATAAGCCTATGCTACTTTCATGCTCCATGGGCTACCTTGTATTGATGGTGACATATTCAAACTGTGAATTTAACAAAATTATTGAAGCACTGGATGTTAGGAGCTTTATGCTGATCCACATAATGTTCGACAACTACAGCCATTTTCAACGACTAAATAACCTGTGTTGATGTTGTCTAGTAGCTGCATGCTAAGCTTGGAGGGTGGGAAAAAGATGTATAAGCACTGGATAGAGAAGTGTGAAGTTGAAATTGCTGCTTCTGAGATTAAAAAGTACGCATTTCTCTGTTAGTGAGAATATTTGTTTCATCCATTCAGTTTAAAAAAAAAAACAAGGAAGGAGAAAGAGGGATGTAAGCTTTAAAACTCTGAAGTTTTATTTGGCTTCTAAGAAGAATGCAGGAAAGAAATGTAAGGATTAAGGGGAAAATATAAATGAGAATGAATATTTAAAGCCAGCTTTGAGGCCGCGAGGCTCTACCAGAATTATCAGGTGTGCTTGCAAAGGAAGTATTAGCATATGCATTGCAAAGCAGTGGAAGTGTAATTGTGATGACAGTTATGAGCCCATAAGAAAAGTATGGAGAAAGATAGGACTTTGGGGGGAAATTCAATTTTAGCACAGTACAGCCTGGTTTGTTCCATCCCTAATACTGAGCATTTTTTTTAGCTAGTGCATTTGGAGTATGGCTTTCCTGATTCTTCAGACTGCTTCCAGCCTCTGCAAAAATTATGATGGCTGTGGGGCTGATATAACTTGCACCAGCTGTCAATAGGATGCTGAAGAATCTGTCAGAGAAAGCACAGCCAGGGTGCATTTTGTCCTGACCGCTCCTGCCCTGTCTCTTATGTGCTTCTGAGAAGCCTTCAAGGCAGGCAGGGAAAAGGGTTCCTGATACAGTGATGTGATGTGCAGCTGCCATTGTACCTCATGTAGAGAGAGAGATCACCTGAGGGGGAATCTGTACATTCTTGCTTACACCCATTAAAGGCAGTAGGACTGGGGGGCTGAAGCAATTTGGTCCCTGGCATTGCAATACCTGAACGCAAATGTGAACACATGTCATGTGGAAAGGACTCATATGAGAACAGTCAAGAAGTTAAACCCAAGACATACTGATAAAGGAGAAAGGCAAGGGCACAGAACAAAAGGACTGCAATCTCCTGAGACCTATGTTTAGTCCCAAGAGGCTGAAGAAGACTTTTATTTCCCTCCTGAAGCTGTTTTAGCACCAGATTCCCTACAAAATTAGTCTATATTTGGAGCCTTGACCAAATCCTTTTTGGACATTATTTCAGGCATACCCCAATAGTGGAAGCCTGGGGCAGAAATGCAGAATAAAGGGTCAGCTAATAGCTCTGCGGAGCAGGTAGGCAGCAAGATGTTAATCTGTTCCAGAGTGGAAAATAAAAGAGCAAAATTTGAAGTGCCTCTTGCAGCTAAACCACCCAAACTCAGCAGTCTGTTTTGTGGATCATTTGGTCAGTGAGGTACCATCAATCTGTGGCGAGACTTCAAAGCCTAGTTCTCTTTGTAGATCTAGACTAGACATTACCTTAGGATATAGGTTGTGAAAAACTGGCAGCAAGGTGGAAGGATTAAATGAGATATTATAATCTTTCTCTCTACTGCCTACCTTTATCTCCTTGTAATTCTTCTTTATTTGCATTTTTGCCTAGTGATTGCTCTCATTCCCTCCTGGTCTTCCCTCTTCTCCTAGTTGCACTTTTCCTTACCCCAGTTGCTCTGCTCCGTATGCACAACTTGGCTGGAAGCAAAACTAATAAGATTTTCAATCTACAAAGCCCAGATGGCACTTTCCATGCTTCAGAGGCTGTCAATCTTGTTCGTCTCACTTCCTGGTCATTAGCAGAGGGAAGGGAGGAATGGGAGGAGCAGCAAGACTCCTGCTAGGCTAGGAGAGGAAAACATTCCCTATCAGAGTTGCTGGGGTGTGAAGGTAGATGTAGAACAGGGAGAAGAATAGAGAAACAAGACTGTTGCCCAGTGTAGGAGCCTGATCTAGTAATGACGTAGAAAAAAATACAAAATAGTATAAAAGGAAACTCACTAAAAAGAGAATAAAGTATATTTTATGAAAATAAACAATGTAAATAAAGATGATATGAGGAAAGTCTGGAGAAGCAAGACTCAAGTGTTGGGAGATGGAAGAGGTCTGAAGAACAAGAACTGTGAAGGAATGTCAGCTTGTTGTGTGGATAGGTGTGACATTCATGGATCTAGGGTCCTGAGGGGCTGTCCTGGGGTGACAGGACATCTTCATGCTTTATATCCCAATCGTGGCTTCTGTTCCCGTGCCCTCAGTTTGTTTTGTCTGTAGCCTGTCCCCTCCTCTGGCTGCTGCTGCTGCTGCTTGGCCTTGCTTCTGCCTGCTAGCTGCTTGGCTTTGCTGCTGCTGCTTGCTTGCTGCCTGCTCGCTTTGCTAGCTTTGTTTTTTTCTTATTTTCTCCTTTTTCCCCTGTTTTTGTTCTTCCCCTTCTTTCTCTCCTCCCCTCCCTGAAGACATCGGACCTGCTCCGGGCCAGGAGCTCCCCCGGAGTCTGCACTTGAGAGAAGCTTTGGACCCTCCTCGGCAGAGAGACTGCTCACCCTCTCTTGGACTGGTGAAAACATCCGTTGTCATCTCGGGCTGTTTTTTTTCTCATGCTGGGGAGTGTTGTTTTTTTCTTTTGCTGTTTCTTAATAAACAAGTTTTTTCCACTTCTCCTCTGAGGAAATCCCTCCCGAACCCAGTGGTGGGGGAGGGGGGAAGTTGTGGGGGATTTTTCTCCTATAAGGGGCTCCTTTGGAGATTTTTCCCCTTGATTTGTCCTAAACCAGGACAGGGGCTAGAGCTGTGAATTGGAAGACAGAAATCTGTTGTGGGAGGAATGAAAACATGGCCCGAAAAGACCAATCCTATATAGAAAATAGCCTATATTGTATAGCTTTTGTTCTCTTAATCAATTGCAAACAACTTTAAAAGATGGGTGAAGGTCTCAGATAATATTATTCTAGAGATCTGGGGGAAAAAAAGACAGAAATAGGAACAGCCTTATATTCCAGGCCAAATTGGCCCCCAGCACAGAGATGCAATGCAGATGGGACTACCTCATCCCTTCTTTCAGTCATCAGAGCTTACCAGCTGGGGAACACAGGGGAAGGAAATGCCTGCAGTCCCACTGGCACTACTAAGGAACATTGCTGAAACAGAGATTGAACTCTTCTTTCCTCTACTCATCATGCAAAAAGTCCAGAAGACCGTCCTAAATACACAGCCAAGATGTCTCATTTGTTTCTTGTACCTGTGATTTGAGTTCTTTTATTGGCATCAAATTTTAAAACAACTCCTGTGAGGCATGAAAAGTATTTACATGTTATGTTTTTTATCTGTGGGAAATTAGGCTGAAATCAGTTGACCTGAGCTCTGTTCTAGGTGCCTACTAAACCAGCCTCTCAGTCCCCTTCTTAACAGGACAAGAAGAGAAAATAAGATGAAAAACTTTTGGGTTGAGATAAAGGCAGTTTAACAAAATTAAGCAAAGGTCACTTGTGGAAGCAAAGTAAGAAAACCACCAAAAACCCAAAACCAGAACATGTATTCTATACATTCCATCAGCAGGAGATGAGCAGTCATTTCATAGGAAGGAGATTCTCAGTATAGGTAGGAGTTGCATTGTAAAACAAATACCTTGATAACAAATACCTCATCCCCATATCTTTCTCAGCCTTTCTCACTTAGCATGACATCACATGGTATGGAATATCTCTTTGACCAGACTGGGTCAACTGTGTCAGCTATGCACCCTCCCAAACCTTTGCCTATCCTAAACCTACTGCCCTTTGACGTGGTGTTTGGAGAGGGGGCCTTGCTGTTGTGCAGGCACTGCTCAGCAGCCGCCAACAGATTGGTGTGGTATCACCTCCTCTCCAGCTACAAACACAAGGCACTGCAGCACTGTGTGGGTTGCTAAGAGAAGAGGTAACTCCACTCCAGGCAGACCCAGTACACAGGCCAAACTCATTAATGATCATAAAGCCAAAGAAATGTTAGCCAGAAGGGACCTCTAGAAACTGCTTTTCTAATCTCCCATGCAAAATGAAAGCAGATGAAGTGAACTGTGGTTTTACCTAATCAGGTCTTGAAACTTTCCAAGTCAGAATGTTCCACAACCCCTCTGGACTGCCCAGGCCATTACTGCACCATTTTCATGGGATTTTTTTTTCCCTAGGGTCTAATCTGAACCTCCTGAGCCACAGTTTGTGGTCATTGCTCTATGTTGTGAATTTGTCTTCACTAAGAAGTGTTTGGCAAGAGCCCCAATCTCAAAATGTCGATTACCTTAAAGAAATTCTGAGTCTATGGTGCTCAACTTTTGCTTGATAGATACTGAGGGAGGATAGTTTCATGTTAAGTTACAGCCCTACATATTTTCATCACCTTTGTCTAGGATGTGGTACTTGTTAGCTGTAAAACCAGAATGTGCTACTTCAACTGAATAAAAACTGGTCTTTGTTGTATTTCAACAAATACAACAACTTTGTTGTATTTGTAATTTCAAAATTGATTGAGACTAAACTGTCAGATAGAAAGGTAGCTATCCAGTTACCTCTTAATTGCTTTAGAAAGCTGAAGTATATGCACATTATCTGTTTTTTCGGCTCAGTATAGGGTGTCTTATATCACTTGCCTTACTGAGAGTTAAACTCTGGGCAACTGGGAAACAAAAACGTCTTTCTACACATTAAATACACAAAATATGGCTACTGCTTACTTGCTCTGTAACCTCCACTGACACTGATGTCCTGTGTATAAATAGGTAACATTCTATGTGCTTATGTGCAAGTCTCTGTTTCATCTATTCAATTCTGTGCTGCAACATTGAAAAGCGTTATGTTCCTCCCTTTTGGTGGATGATTGATACTAAGTCTGTAAATCTGGAATTTCTCAAAGAAATATTATTTTCTGTTATTTCAGCATGCATTTAAAAAGTACAACTAAACCTTCACTTGTTTCCTTCTGCATTAATTTAGCCTGTCATATTCCTAACTCCTCATTTTAATTCAAGATGTGATCACTGAGAAAATATCTTCATCTCTGTCTGGAAAAAAAAATGTCTACTTAAAATAGACAAAATCCTTTAGTCTACAGATTTTGTCATTATCATTTTGCTCACTCTCAGTGTTATACATAAATATTGATTTTTTTCTGTGCTTAAATTGTCAAAGAATTGTTTGATATATTCTCCAAAAATATCACAGAATACAAGAGAGATCTCAGAAAGTGAGATTTGAAAATGAATGTCTGTGAACTGTGTATTTGTGTAAAAAACTAAAACCCAATGAATTGCAAAACATTCCCAAGAATAAGAGAAAAAACAAGGTTGTATGCGGTTTAGCAAAGTTGTCTTGAGTCTATGTGAGCATATCTTAGCTGAGAGAGGTTTCCTATTTTTGAATAGTTAATAACATTGTTCAGAATGAATGTTGGATGTAATTCAGATCAGCAATATGAACATGAAATATTCTAACCCAAATTTCTCAGCTACCTATTAGTTTCTTCTCATTTAAGAATTATTTAATTACATACTGTTGATTAGCTCCCAAAGGGAAGATGGGAATTGTCAGATTAATCTCACCTAAAGCTGGGTGACTCATAATGTAGAGTGTTATAACTGAACTGTGTTGCAGTGTCCCGTCCTAGAAGAAAAATGAGTACTGAGAGGCCATGGTCTTCTACAGTGCATCTACCATAGATGGGTAGGGAAATTTTTATTTTAATCTAGCACAGAATGATAGCAAACATTGCAAATAAGGTTTTGTGAAATAGATGATATTTTTTTCCAAGTGAATTTTAAATCAACTGATATCATCCAGAAAGATAAAGTGAAATATGTTGAATGGCTATATGGAATCAAATACATACAAGAAGGTGAAAATATGTTTGGTTTGAGCACTATTTGTCCATTTGACTTTCCCAGCACACATTCACCGGCTATTTTTAATAGTGGGCTCTGTCTTTAGTTACATGGCATCCCCATCAGTGCTTGGAGGTGAGATTTTTTACACTTAGTGATCTTCAATGTTCTGTCTGCTAGAATAAACACTCAAATGAGCTTACTTGGCTTGTTGTTTGGGTTTCTTTTTTCTTTATACTTTCTTTTCTTTTCTCTATCTGTCTCGTGTTGTGCCATGTTCCTGTTGGCCGAGACATGTCATGCCCTTGACATGAACCTGTGGTCCGGTAGGAACAATTTTAGAAGTTATAATCCTCAGCAGTGAAAATGTCCCAGTGCAGATAGATCCAGCTGATGTGGTCTGGAATGTATAACCATTCCTTCCCAATATGTCCCTGCTCATAACATCTCTGGAAGTCTTTCCTTTGCATTCTTCTGCTAATGAGGAAGAATCAACAAGAGTCTAAAGGGTGTCTTTAAGCAAAGGAGAGGGAATTTTTCTTTCCACTGTTTAAATGTTACATTTTCCTTTTCAAACCAGGTGGTATGAAACAGACCAAACAGTTTAGTTTAAAAATCTCATTTCAAATTCATTTTGCAAAAAAACGCCCAAAATTTGAACTGAATTTAAAGAGAGCAAAAGGGTATTGGGTTTTGACCAAATGTTTTTTAAAGTAAAATAGAATAAAATGTTGATAATAGTTAAAAGAAATTTGAAATATTTGAAAATAAAGAAGGAAGTATTTTTATAATATACATGAGTACATATTAGATACATGTTTCAAAAAGTAGAGAATAAATTTTACCTTTTAAGTAAAAATTTATTTTTATAAACCTGGAAAAAATAACTACTTCATCGTGCACCTAAGCCTTAAATCTACTTCTTATTTTTTTTATTTAACTTGTATATCTAAATTTTTTTTAAACATATAAGAAAAGAAAATTCACTTAGTCCACTGCGTGGTTTACAATACTGAAGTTTTCAAATCTTCTGCTTTAGTAAAAAGGAAAAATACTAGTTCAAAATTGTTCTGTATTATTGAACAGACTTGCTCTTCAGTGCAGTTAGTTTCTTCAAGAACAGATTGAATTTAAGCTTCTGTCATTATTTCTAGAGCTAGATTTTCTGCTGGTTTTGCCTCACTGTTATTTACATTGATGCAGAGTCATTGCTACTTGGATGTAAAATGCTGTCATTCTGAGCTGGTTGATATTTATCTTACTTTGCATATCTATACATCAGTAGATGTAGAGGAAAACACTCAAGAATTCGGCCAGCAGTTTTACAGATATCGTTAGAGGGGCACTAAGATTACTTTTCATGTGTTGTACTGCTAAAATACATTTGATTTTCAAAAGGAGGTTAAATGTCTTTTTTCACTGTGTGGAAAAAAAAATCCCAAGCCCCTAAGACATGCAGCAACAGGAACACAAACCGCATTATGTTAATATATTTTAAATTCTTACAGTTTACAGACATCACACTAAATTATTTTCATATCTGTCAGTAGCATGTCTCTTCAGTAGGTATTAGGCATTCTCCCACTTAACTGGTGCAGTGTGGGAGGGAATAAACTCAAATGAAGGAAGAAAACATTAACTTTGATCAGAACCTTTTTCACATTTTTGCTAGTTTCAGCCTTTAAAGGCTCAGCTGAGTTACCTAAAGACATAAATCTTTTAGTATTTAAAATGCCAGAAACAATATGAGATATCCTCTCAATACTGTAAAATAAAATAGAAAAGTATACCTTACTGGAAGAGCAACTGAAGGACAGGTGGGACAGCTTAGGTCATCTCAAACCTGTGTGGTGATGTTTATGCAGCTCAAGACAACTCCAAGAGTTTCAGATGTACAGAGAAAAAGTAATAGCACATGTTGTCATTTAAACAGAAATGGTGCCTCAGAATAATCCTGGCTCTCTGAAGCCAGATCAAAGACTTCTTTCACTAGAGATCTGATCTCAGGCTGTCAGGAGCGGTAAAAACATTAACTTAAAGCACCTTTGTGTGTTTTGTTTCATAACTGGAGCAGACTTTAAGAATGCATACAGTCAATTGCTACAACTGAGATGACAACCAGTCTTAATAACTCTATAAAGTGGTCAAATTCTTCTGGTAAAACCGTACTGTTGCATTTTGAAACGTGCAGAACCTGAAGCACATCAGGATTCCAGTAGCTGTGCTGAATAACAGCTCATGTAAAGTTGCCATAGATCAGCTTTTCCAATAGGGAATGAAGCAGAGTTTATGGGAAAGTCTTGGGACAGGTTATGACCACATCTAAACCATTTTTTGTGTTTCTGTCCTGCAGCCAGAGCTGTAGCTTGCAATCAGGCGAAATCTGTCTCCCTGGTATAACAAACATATTTCTCCAGATTATCAGTCATTTCTAAATAAAGCTGAGGCTGTCTCTGAGTCTGGACTGCAGACCCATCTGTTGTTCTCTTTCTCAAGCTTAGCACTGCAACGTTTGGGAGAGGGGTGTCTAGAGAACAGCCCTGCAGACAGGGATCTGGGTTCTTTAGGTGGCAGCCGGCTCAGTGTGAGCCAGCCCTGTCAGCCAAGAGGGAAAAGCAAACACCAAACACAGGGCTGCACCAAACACATGGTGCATACATACATACAGATGGGGAGGTGCTTATTCTGGTGTATGTGAGCTTCTCACACAGCTGGGAGATACCCGAAGACAGTCAACATGTAAGAGGCATTTGGACAATGCCCTTGATAAAATGCTTTAACTTTTGGTAAGCCCGGAAGTAGGATGGACATTGTAGGTTACTCCCAACTGAAATATTCTATTCTATTCTATTCTATTCTATTCTATTCTAGTCTAGTCTAGTCTAGTCTAGTCTAGTCTAGTCTAGTCTAGTCTATCCCATCCAGAAATATGAGACTAACACGTAACACATCATGGCAATTTTCTGTATATATCTTCATAAAATCTGCAGTCAGATGGAACCTTTTTTTTTTTTTTTTTTTGTTGTTGTTGTATGTGGCCCCCTGGAAAATTTGCAATCCACAGGGAAATTTTAGTATCTGAGTATAGCGAAATTAATTGTATGAATTCTTTTAAGATTTGAAGATAGTAAGATTTAAATTCTCATAAGATTTTGCAGACTAGAGAAAGTTTGACTAAGCATCCAAAACTCCCAAGATTCTCTAACTACTGATGATAATGCATCTACCTTGAAAAGATAGAACTATGTTTTACAGAGGGACTTCTGTCTTACAATAGGTTTAGGCTACTTGCCAAAGGTTTTGAGTATGGTTCTGCTTTCAAAAAATCAACACTCCAGAAAAATACCTTTGATGATGGTGTCACTTCAAATCAGATTGACAACATTTTCAGTCATCTTAAGGTTTTTTTAGTCTGTCTAAAACGATCAGATTTCTGTCAATGTTAATGTCTTCCTTTCCCTTCCCTTCCAGATTAGGATTTGAGGAGAGATTTCTGCCATTTTATGTGGGGCTAGGGACAAGTGTAATCTATCCTATCTGGAACATGTTTAAGCAACATTGCTTCTCTCCTGCTATTTCCAATGAGTTACTAGACACAAGTTTCCCTACTAATCAGTATTCTGCCTTTACTCCAACATCAGAGCTTTGTATAGCTCTTTGATTAAATTACAAAAATAACACTCTTGCCAGGCTAAATAAACAAAGTCCAGGGAATCAACCCTTTCCCACTGGCTCCTGTGTTCTCCTCTCCTCTCCTCCATTTTTTTACCTGAAAATATTGATTTTGCTAGCATGAGGTTTTTTTTTTTTTTTTCCATTGGGAAAATTGAAATTAAATGTTTTGTGCCAGCTTGACACTCATTTGTGCCAGCTGAGCTCCCTTGGAGCCTTGTTGGACATGTAGCTTGTGTGCTTTATGCCCCCTTCCTCCCTGTGGGCTGGACTTCCAATCTGAACTACGTCTTCTGTAAGGAGAAACCCAACACCTTTCCTCCTATACATGTGGGTCTCTTTATCTCCTTGTCTTGGTCTGTTTTCAGAGAGATCCTATTCCTTCTTTTCCTCTGAACTTTTTTTTTCATTGGGAAAGCTTATTTTTTTCCTTTCTGCTTCTGTCTAAAATATCTGAGCTTTTTTTTTTCTGTCAAACCCACAAGATCTTTACCTTCCACCAAACCTATTCTTTGGATGCCTTGTTCTGGGCTGATAATTTGGACATGCTTTGCTTCACAGATCTCTTTATATGTCTTCCCCCAGCCCTTCCTTCATTCTGATCTAAACTTTACTCACAGTTTGCCTTGTCTCCTCCCCCTGTAGTGATGCAGGAAAACAGGGAATGGGGGCTGTGGTGAGTTCATGATGCATTGTCTCTGCTGTTTCTTCCTCCTCATGGTAAGAACTCCCCCCATTCTTCCATTGCTCCACTGTGGGTTCCTCCACAGGCTAGAGGTGGATATCTGCTCTCCCAGTGACCTCCATGGGCTGCAGGGGAGCAGCCTGACTCACCATGGTCTGCACCACAGTGTGCAGAGTCACCTCTGCTCTGGCACCTGGAGCATCTCTCTCCTCCTTTCCTAACCTGCAATGTCTGCAGGGCTGTTTCTCTCACATATTCTCACTCCTCCCTACAGATGTTGTGCATTTCCCCTCCCCATCCCCTGCCTCTTTCTTAACTCTGTTACGTGAGAGGTGTTGCCACTGTGGCTGACGGGCTCAGCCTTGGCCAGTGGCAGGTCAATCCGGCTGACATTGACTCTGTTGGACACATATAATCCTTCTGGAAGCTTCTTACAGAAGGCACTCCTGTAGCCTCCCTGCCCCAGCAGGCAAGCCCAACAGAAGCAAAAACATCAGACAGTGACAACAACAACAATAATAATAATAATAATAATAATCATCATCATCATCATCTTCTACATCATCATCATAGTCAACATGTTTTTTCAGTGTTATCTTTTATCCTGCAATAATGTAGTATGTTTCCATATAGCATTGTGCCATACTTGAAAGCTATGTTTATTCAGAGAGATATTTCATCCTGTAAATCAACGAAATTTTTAAAGAAATCTCCTGGAAAAATATTCAGGTAAAATTGCAGTATTTTTCATATTATATTCAACTTAGGAAGCACACAAACAAAATGCCCTTTAGGTATTAACCTTGAAGTTAATGACACCCTCAGGGTCATTAGCTTTTGTCAAGGAGCAATGAAAGAGGTAGCTGCACAGAAAGTAGATAAATGCACAGACTTTTTAATTCAATAAATACTCTTGCTGACTAAAATAATAGCTGCCTTTTTTTTTTCCCACACAAGTGTGTTTTCAATTAAAAATTTACATAGGTTCTCAGGGACAATCACATAAGCAGGTTGCCTCTGTCAGTGGAATAGGGTATGTGAGGAAAGCAGGCTATGTGGGGCTATATCTTTCTTCCATGCTCAAGGGGCACATTGAGAGAAAATAAAAAGGTAAGGAGAGTGAAACAACAAAGCTCAAAAGATGTTATCATACAGGAGGAATTTGTGTACAACAGAGAATACTGACAACAGTTGGTTGAAAAGATATTTTTATCAGCAGCAGCCAAGGAATCAAAACTTAACTACCATTCAAGGCTGAAAGAGTAAAGACAAAAAATACCACTACAGGTCAGATAATTTTGTACATGTTAGTGATTCATCTGCCAATAAAATTACACTTATTCATACAGATGAAATGATAAAGGAAATAATAAAGGTTGTGATATCATGGAAGACACATGAACAAATAGACAATGGGTTAATGATGTGCTCTAAAAGCATAAGGACAATAAACAATATTTAAGCAAAGACAGAAAATATGCATCCTGTCTGATTGAAGCTTGCAAAGAAGTCTCAGTTGAGTTTACCAAATCAAAATAATAGATGCAGTTTGGAAAGTAGTGCTGGGTAAATCCAGGTTAAAAGTCACTATTTGGGTGTTATTCAGTTTATTTAATACATTGAAGTGGAAGTTCTACTCCCAAGATGTTTCTGAGATTAACTGGGTAGATTTTTAGCTCTAAGAGAGCTAGAAAGTTTCCAGAGTTTTTAATGGATGATTTTGTTTTTTTTTTTTAATTTGACTTAAAATTTTAAATTCTGCAATGAGAGATTTTGGCAAAGTTTTCAGAGAGGAAGAAGCACACCAAAGAGTCTGACCAACCTAAAACATGTCCTATTCATTAGACAGAGAGGGACTGGCTAATGCTTTACTGGTTGGTGCCTTCACTTTTTTTTTTTTTTTTTTTTTTTGAGTAACAGTACGGAGAACTCTGTGTTTGTAGCCTCCATGTTGCACAGCTCTAAATAACTGTATCAAATACAAGACAGAAGAAACCTATGTTTAGTATGAATCACTACCCACAGATCTGGGTGAAACTGAGTTATGCTCTCTCTAGAATCTCTTTGCAACACCCTGTTAGTACAAAGGTCATTAAAGGCATTTTAAGCATAATGTAGGTTTCAGAATAGTAGTAAAAAAAGTCTCTTAAATTTTAACTTTTTGAGGGAAAAAAATCAATCTTTTCCTGTTTGGAATACCTTTTATTTTCGTGGTAAATTGGAGTGGAAAAGTCTGTAATTCATCATTAAAATCCATTTAAAACTGTGAATTTTAGATAGCAAACTAAAAAAAATAGTCTTTTCACTATGAGTTACAGAGAAACTATTTAAATAACTACAGGAGATGAGACTGTTCCATCTGTAAAAAACCAATTTCTTTTAAGTAAAGTATCAGAACAAATCTCATATTGCCATTTCAACATCAAACTGCCTCTCTTCAGCTATTTACAAAGTAATTTCCATCACAGTTTCAGTGAAGTTCTGAAATATTGCTCTTTCATGCTCTATCAAAGAATTGTAGGGATTTTACAAAACTTCAAACATAACTGCATTTGTAGCAGTAGGGGATGGGAGGAAAACAAGTAGCACCCTTGCCCAAGGCCATAGGCTGTAGGAGGCTATGTTGTACAGGTTACAATAACTCCACCCCTGGATGGAAGGAGAAGAATATTTTTCCCGTCATATATTCCCAGATCTCACTAAGTCATCTCCATCTGCAAATCTCCCTTGGACCTAGAAATCTGTAGAGAAACATGCAATAAACATATACACAGGATATTCTGAGTTGGAAGGGACACATATAGATCTTCAAGTTCAACTCTTAAGTGAATGACCCATATGGAGATTGAATCCACAACCTTAGTGTTATTATTAGCACCACACTGTACCCAACAATGCTAATCTCAGTGGTGTAGTTTGTGTATGAAAAGTGCTAAAAAAGTCAGCCTCCCTATTTTCTTGGGTAACAAAATATCATTTAAATAAGAAACAAGTTCACTAATTGGTATGTATGGAAAACAAATAGTTATCCACAATTCAGTACCATAAATATTTCCAATTAACATTTTAGCATGAAGCATATGGTTAAGAACCTAGGTTCAATTCAAGCAGAACACCATTTGGGATTTACCTGATAGGTATTCTGCAAAACTCTACAGCATGTTTAGCAAACAGCAGCAAAAAATGTGTGACCAATTTAATCAGCATGTGCATTGGGAGTGGCTATAAATATGTTTCTAATGAATACCCAACAACCCTTGTGAAATCAACATTTATGTGCTGCTTTTTCTCTCCCTCCTCCACCTGTCTTCTGAACCTTGCAGTCTGTGTGTATTCACTGGTGAAAACAAAAACAAAGAAACAAAAGCAAAACCTACATGCAAGGGCAAGAGAGGAGCTCTTGCAGTCGAGCAGTCTGACAGAAGGGAAGCCAGGTTATCTCCTCGCCACCTTCACCTGGAATAATTTGGGCACACACATGCATACAAATATTTACACTTGTAAACAGATGTGTGAGGAGTAGCACCAAAGCTTCTCTTGCCTCTGGGGTTTTGAAAATCTTTGTTCTAACGTGGATGATGGGACAGGCATCAGCAAAGTGCTCCACAGACTCTGTTCCTCTGAGACAAGTGGGGTCAGAATACAGCCGTGAACCTAGTGGGAATAGGGAAGGGATTTATGTCACCACTCTTTGCAAGGTCCTTTCAGAAAAGGACAGCTGTCTATAGACTGATTTCCTACACAGACTATTGTGAAAAATTTGTCCTGGATCTATTATCAAAATGCCAGCAGCCTTTAATCTGCTGTGGTATGTTTCTACAATCTCTTTAATAGAGCAGTATTCCATATACTTAGAGTAGCAGAGCACTGTTTTAAAGTCTGTCTTTGCAGTGCCACAGCAAAAGCTGGTGATGCTGGAGTGGCTTCTGGTACTTGGAAAACGTAATGTAGCAAATCTGTGTAGCTGCATGCCAGAGAAGGGAAAAAAGCACTAAGTACCTGTTCAAGACTGAGACTGTGCCTTTCATATTTACTGACATTAAGTAAAATGTTCTTGCTTGGGAGAAGAATTTAATCAATCAAGAAATGATTTTAAGTACCTTTAAAATTGCTTGTTGTCTCAATTCTATATGCTAATGCAATGATTCATGTGGCTTCAGTACTGCAGGTTGCAATCAGTCTTTCCAGTAACTAAACACCATCCTTTTAACTAGCATCCTGTAAAATCCACATTAAGAGGCTGCAAGCCTACTTCATTAATCTTTTCATTAATCTTCCATTCACCCATGAGACAAGAGGGGTACTAGGCATCTGTGAGCCATTATATGCTGATTTTACCCTTTAAATTTCTAGAACACATAACAATAGTATTTTGGTGTGTATTCTTGCAAATGTGTCCAACAGAATTTCTATCATCATCTGATCAAAAAACCCCATGTAAACCAATTAAAATTCTATTCAGAGGATTGGTTCATATCTAAAATTTTTCAGAAGTATTTGAAACATTTCCTTTTAGGAAAAAAGTGTGAGATATGGTTTGACAGCTTGTATGACAAGTTTTAACCCAATGGGATTTAAAAAAGATGATAAATTAATCCTGAAAAATCCAGGTTTATAACAGAAAGCCTTTTAGTCTCTTACCTGTATTGCTAGTGAGAGCTGTTAGAATACTAACACTTTTTTAAAAAGCCCTTCAAAATGTTTTCTTTTTAAAAATCAAACTTTAAAATAGTTTAGTTGTCACAAAGTGCCAAAGCTATAGCACTGGAAAAGAGAAAAATCCCTCCTTTAGATTTTTTTTTTGTTATATTTATTTTATTCATAAGAAACATTTTCAAACCATTTTAAAATATAATTATGCATTAAAAAATAATCCTTTAACATCTCTGCAGCACTTCAACTAAAGATCTTGGAGTCTTTGGCAACATTCATGAACTTAGGCTCTCAACCATTACACGGAACTTATAATTGCTCTCATTTAAAAGTGGATAAACAGAGTGGACTCAAAGTGACTTAGGTATTGCAGTCCTTCTTCCCCATTCAACTTCCACTGTGCATTTCAAAAATTAGTTATTCATTGCACCAGAATTTGTATGGAAATTTTTCATATTCCCATTCTTGTAAGAGATTAGTTAATCTACTAAATTTATGTGAAAGATTTGTTTCCATTCCATATTTCAGGAGAGACTTGGGAATGTACCATCCAAAATAGATACTGGGGAGCAACAGAAATGTCAACCAGCAAGCATTCAAAGGCTGAAGTTCATTCCGCCTCACTTGTGAGCCATCCAAGCTTGGAGCTTTGCTTCCCTGCACTTCTATAGGTATCAGAGGAAGATGATTATTCAAGTCCCAAATGAAGATCTTCAGCCACAAAGTGAAAGGATAACAGATTTTTTTCTTCCCTATTGATTAATGTAGGTAGCTCCTCAGAGCAGCAAAGTGCAATGGCTTTCAGTTTAACTTTTTTTTTTTTTAATGGTTAAAAATCTATCATGCTTCTTCTCCCTATAAAGTTGCAAAAAGGACCTCAAGCATCTCACTGAGGGCTCTGGAGTCTTTCCATAGCCCTGATATTTCTCAATGGAATAATACCTTTTTTCAGAGAGCAAGTTAAAATCACATATGGATGAGTAGCAACAAAGGATAGGATGGGATGGACTAGGATAGAATATATTTAGATAAAAAGGATAACCTGTTTATTCTTGGTTTTTTTCTTGCTTCTAAAATACATTAAATACCTTTGTGGTATCATTTTAATACCATAATTTCTTCCTATTCTTACTAGTGATATACTCCTCTGAGAGTTTACTGTCTAGTTTCCTTTTGAACCCTTTCTTCCCATTATGTAATTTCCGAACAGACCCAAAAACTTTACTACTAAATCAAAGGGAATTCACTTACTCAATCTTTGTTCTCTGACTGGAACCTTCTTAAATACCTTCAGAAGAAGAAAAAGGAGAAATCTAATCTCCATACACATCTCTGTGGATAAAATATGGTTAACAGCATAAACTTGGTGCATTTTCACTGTTCAGAAAGGTAGCACTGCTAGATTTATTCCATCTATACACTGCAGAGCTCTGCCCATGTTAAGTGAGTATTTGATTATATTCAGCAAATGCCGCCTGATCATCAATGTCTGTGAATCTGTTTGCGGCACCACATAAAATTTTCCCTCACTACCAGCATTTTCAGCTATTGTAATTTCCCCAAAGAGATAGGAGATTTATTTTACCCAGCTACAGTACTTGAGAGATTTATCAGTGCTGGTCATTGTACAGCTGCTAAATGATCCTCCTGGAATACATGACAAACAAAATCTTTCCTCCCTCCCTCCCTTGCTCCCTTTCATCTTTTCCTTCCTTCCTCCCTCCCTCCCTTGCTCCCTTCCTTTCATCTTTTTCCTTCCTTCCTTCCTTCCTTCCTTCCTTCCTTCCTTCCTTCCTTCCTTCCTTCCTTCC
>JACBWW010000006.1:902430-952265 GCA_020086605.1 Lanius collurio | reverse complement strand
CAGTGCAGCAACATCAAGCAGGGTTAATTTTTTGCCAGTTTCACTTTCCCCAGTGTGATGTTGCTGAGGAGACTGATGAGGAATTTGCAGCTGATTCCAGTTAGTGCAAGGATCAAAATATCAAGTACAAATGTTTTATAGGTGTATATGTGCTTAAATTCTTACTACTAAACTGTGTAATGAAATCTTTTGTGAGAAAAACCCGGAGACATTGATGCAAATGGTTCTAAAATATTTTTATTTCAGTTCTGAATGAAAAATAGAGCTTCAAAGTCTGGTACATTGCACCATGGCTGTTATCTGATTGAAGAAGCCTCAGTTCTGGTCATTTTATACAGAATAATGATACCATTATTTCAGAGCAGCCGTGCCCATCTGGTGGCATTTAAACTATGGAGGAATTGTTTTTTCTAAAATAAAATTTAAAAAAAAGGCTTTTTTTTTTTTTTGCATTAATTATGAGAATGATGCGGGCGCTTTCTGTCTTTCTGTAATTTTCTTTTTCTTTTCTGAGTTCAGCAACAGATACAAGATTCAATTAATAATTAAACAACTTGTGGATTGGAAGATGGCCCTGTGCATCCTTGGTTTCTGATGAAAAATCTGTGGCATTTTTTATTTCTGCATAACATATGAATTCATCCTGATCCCTGATGAGATTCTACATAGCATAAAAGCATCTATCTTAAGTAAGGTGTTTACGGAAATACCTCATATATCCTATCTAGTTGCTGTTAGGTTTTATCAGTTATGAATGAATTCCCTAAGGATATAAACCTATGACTCGAACTAGCTTGATGCACTAAAAATGTATATTCCTTACTTTAGACCCTCTCCATATCTGGATAAACATGTTATTACTGATAAAGGTGGCATGAACTGAGATTACCTTTTTCTCAACATTAAACAGAACCTATAACATTTAAATATAAATACTTTTGTCACAGCTTCATTTTGTGTTTTCTTTTCCTCTTTTTTTTTTCTTTTATTTTCATGTTAATAAAAATTGCAAAATAATAGGAAACTGCAAAATGAATGTTATTCTTAAGCCTGGCAGTGGTGAATCTGCCGAATCTGAGTCTGAAATGACAAGCACATCAGTCACTGACACAAACCAGCTGCCAGGGCTCTTTATATGCAAGTCATTCAGTGAGATATCAAAACGTGGAAAATATAATACTCCTACCAACATTTCTTGTTGAATTAATGCCCAGGTGAGTTCTTCTGAAATGCTGTAGTTGTATCTTAGAAAAAACAAGAAGCAGTAAAGCATCATACTTATTAGGACCCAATTTGCCACAGCAGCAGTCAAGTGCTTCAGCCTCTCCCAGAGGCAATGGCAAGGGAGGACTGAGGTTCAGGAAACTTAGATTAAATTCATAGTGCACTGCACATTTAGAATTCAATATTGACAGCTCTAATTACACACACCTTTCCATCATAAGTTCATCAACTAAGAGGAAAACACTAGAAACAACAGTATCAACTTCTCATGAAAATAAATAAATAAGTGCAGAGCAAAGTACTCCAGAGTTTCTGATCTTTCACCTTTCTTTCTGCATGTTTTTCCTGCATTTTTTTTTAATTTTTCAGATAGGAAGAAGGAAAAAAAACGGAAAAAAAAGCTGTCTGGATATTAAGCCTTCATTCAAAATATAACCTTAAAATGTTAGAGTGCAGTGAGTGATATATTCTTAGGATATTTGCCTTCCAGCATCTTTTTAAAACAAGGAATATCAGCTACTCTTCAGACTTCTTCTGAAGTTGATGAAGAGAAATAAGGACCCTGAGAAGGTGAATATTTTAGAATTAGGTTGGACTGTTTCATGGAAATAATTAATTCTCTCTGTCAGCAAAAGAGAGAGCTGCTTGGATAACCAAATGATGGTTGAGATGAATTCTGCTCCTTCAGAGAACCACTGAAAACACAGGAAGTCCTGTAGAACATAGGTATACTTATGTCCTTTGTGCAACTGCATGTGTCAGCCACAGTCTAAATGCAGCACTTTATAGCATTGGAACTGCTGCTACAGTCAGTTAATTTTAAATATGATTTCCACCAGCACAGAAGCTGATTGAAGTAATTCATGAGCATATCCCAAGTCAAGTAAGTGAGAACTTGCTCAGTCAAGGCACAATTCACAAGTTACACATAATGAGGAATGGAGTTTTGTTGTACAAGATACTGTTCTCAGTAAGAACAGCATAAGCATTGTTCCAACAAACAGTTTTTGTGAGTAATTACATATAAGTCATTCCAAACCTCACTAGAGTGGGTACAGTTCCCTGTTTTTCTTCTCCAAGTCTAGTACTGTGCATTTAGTAAAATTTGTTGGATTTTGAACCTTTTAAATGTGTGGCTATATCTTTTCTTTGAGCACCATGTCTCCAGGGAAATTAAAGCTCTATTTTGAGTTAGGCTATGAATTAACTACTGTGAAATCTGGTTTAGTTCTAGCATCAATTTGAGGGTGTGTAATTAACGTGAGCTGTATGGTTGCAGCCAGTTCTTATGTAATAAATTCCGTGTGATATGGAAGTGTGCCAGGAAGTTCAAGGAAAGGGTTACTGATGCCCAGACAGATGGGCATATGCCTAGCTCAGGATGAGTTAGGGCAAGGTGAGCACAGTCAGTAAAGAATTCCTTGTCTGATTTTCCATTTTTTAACCATTTATTCAAATGTTCATAAAATATGGAGGTTTCGTGAAACTGCTATGGATGAACTCTCCAGCAATTTACATTTCAAATAATTTGGCCACATGAATAATAGTGGAACACAAACTTCTTGTGTATGTGCATGGAAACCATGATGCATTATCTTTGTTCATTTTACAATATTACTTCTCTAGTGCATGAGTCAGATTTGTTTAGTAACATGAATGTCTTAAAAGGGAAAATAAGAATCAGTCCTTATTGACATGTAAATCTGGATTTAATCTGTATTTTATCTATGGATATTGCATGAAATGTATTTGACATTTTTCTCTTTATAGAAGTAATAGACTATGGAACTTTGCAAGCTAGCAGAAGTTTCTACCTTCAAAAATGTCCAAGACTTTGCTATATCTCAAGTAAAAATAATCCTTTTATCAGCATTATAAATATTTTAATAAGCATATGATTCAGCTCTTCACAGCTAGTTGCAGGGTTCAGTTGTTACCATGCACACTGCTGTAAAGATTACTCTATCTCCTACTAAAAATTTCCTTTTGTCTCATTCCAGCTATTATTCATCACAAAGGAAATTTTCTCAATAGCTGTATTAACGTTCTGACATGTCAAAGAGTCTTCTGTTAAAACTTTCTGATACTTGGAAAAAGATGTTATTTTTTGTTAAAAAGATCAAGCATCACACACCTAGGTTCCATATTTGGTTTATCTGACAATCTTTTCTGTTACCTAACAGGCACAAAGTACTTGACAGAAAGCATTCAAACAATTTTCAAGTTAGGTTGTCTGGAGCTGCTTTTCTGCCTTGAGGTTATTTTTGTTTGTGTCCTTTTGTGGTATTTGGCTTTTTTTTTTAATTGGTTGGTTTGGGCAGGGGGAGGGGCATTATTTTTTTTAATAGGGGTATTCCTGAATGAATGTCTGACAGATAAGAAGCCCTATATATGTTCTGGCTATTTACAAACTGTGGAAATTCTGCACCCTGTCTGGGAACAGGTTGTTAACAGAGTTATGTCCTCAGACATATATACATCGTCTACAGTGTTGCTTGCTTTAGTCGGTAAATTTTCCATAACACTGAAGTGCCAGTTAGCACTTTTGAGATGAAAGCACATTCACAGACATCATTTTCTCCAAAGTCAGTAAGTGCAGCAGGTCTAAAAACCCATTTGGTTTCTTTAGCCCACATATAATAATAGAAGTACCCAAATATTATGCAGAAAGCCTAACTGGGTTCCTCATTTCATGTCTGTATAGGGCTGTGAAGAACATGAGCAATTGCCAGTCTGGTTTAAATGAACGTGTTGGCTGCATTGTATGGAGCTGTTCTCTGGCTGCATGCTTCTGTCTCCAAAGTAAGTAGCATGTTTATAGTTTGGTATTTCTTTTAGATAGCATTGATTGAAAGGTGTACTTTTGAATGGATTTTTAAAAACTTTTCAAAGTGTCCATTTATCCATTTACTAAATTAGAAAATTCAAAACAGAACTGCAAGTTTGTGGGATGCAATCAAAGATTTTTTTTTTAATATTTATATGGGAGCTTATTCATATGTCATTTGACTTTTAAAGAAGTTAGCTTAAGTGTGGACAAGTCCCAGATTCAAAGCTACAGCAGCTTTATATTTATGCCCAGTGTAGATTTTGTTTCAAATCTTCATATGTTTTGTATTCGCTCTTATAATTACATCAGCAGTGTCTCTAAAAGCCGTTTCTCCTTTTAAATATTCAAAATTTATCAGTGATTAGTAAACATCTGTTACCAAGTATGTTGTAGAATATTGTCTCTATATCATGCTAGGAGGATTGCATTTAATCTGTTCTAACAGCTCAAAAGATTAAAGGTATAAATACTTTAAGAAAAGTTAGCTTTCTTGTTTAAAATTTTTTCATCATGTAAAATAGTTCCAAATTTTCAAATATCTACATTGATATATATTATTATGCTGACAAATTCCATCTGACGATTTCTCTAATCTTTCAGTAACAGTGGAGTGATGCTTTTACTCTCTGTACAAGAAATTAGATGAGCTGAGAGAATTCTATTGAGCCTGTATTAACAGTACCTGATGGAGTGTGTTTTCCAGGTCACAGGGTACCCCCACCACCATGACAGCACTGCCAAAATTGTCACATTGTGTTAGAACATTGTCTGGGGTAAATGCACAGACAGGTCTAAAAAGTGTCTTTTTAAAAGCTCTCTGAGAAGTAGAAGACCTCAAGAAGAATGCAAGAATGGATAAATCAATTCACATAGGTTGTTCTAGTGATAAACCCAGCAGTTAGTGCTGTTTAAACAAATGACTGAAATAGTTGTTTAATTGTGAGCCTGTTCCCCACAATCACAGACTTTGAAGCTTTGAAGTGAACCATATGTTGATAAATGCTGACATACTTAGACGCTGCAGCGGAATGAACGTGCCAGCTGTATCTAGTTTCATTTTGGTCCAGCGAGGAACTTAAGTGTCCCAATTCAACTTACTAATTAATTACAATCTTATGTCTTCTTCAAGCATTGTGTTGAATTTAAGCACTGAATTCAAAACTTGTCTTGCCACATGCAGTTCTCTGCGACCCTAATGAAGTTAGAGGACTGTAGATGTCACAGAAGTGGACTGTAACACCCACACTTCAATCTTTCTGAAAGAACTGCTGTTACAAATTGTTGTACATTAGCACCAACCAGCAGCTCAGCACCCACAGAGTTACTCACTCCCTCCCTCCCCAACAGTGGGGTTAGGTAGAGAACTGAAAGAGTAAAAGTGAGAAAACACATGGGTTGAGATAAAGTTTAATATGTGAAGCAAAAGCTGCAGTCACCAGCAAAGTAAAACAAGGAATTCATTCTCCACTCCCCATGGGCAGGTAGGTGTTCAGACATTCCCAGGATATCAGGGCTCCGTCATGTGTCAACAGTGACTCAGGAAGACAAATGTCGTCACTCCAAACATTCCCCCTCTTCCTTCTTCTTCCCCAGCTTTATGTGCTAAGCATGAGGCTGTATAGTACAGGATATTCCTTTGGCCAGTTGGGGTCATCTGTCTAGGCTATGTCCCCTCCCAGCTGCTTGTGCACCCCCAACCCACTCTCTGCTGGGGTGGGCTGAGAGACAGAAAAGCCTTGACTTGGTGCAAACACTGCTCAGCAGTGACACAAGCAGAGTTGTGATATCGGCCCTGTTTCCAGCGTAAAACACAGCCTCATACCGGCTACTGTGAAGGAAATTAACTCTATCCCAGTCAAAACCAGCTCAGAACACCTTATAGTTATGGAATGTTCCACAGAGAGATGCCTGAACTATCTATTATGCCAAGCACAGGTTTTATCTGCGGATGGAATCCAGTATCACTCCATTTGGAGGAAAGTGATTACTCCTGGAAATTCCTGAAAAATGCTTTTTGAGTTTAATTTTTATGATCTACTAAATGTGTGATGATTTTTTTCATTGTTTTAGATGCTGTGAATTTACTTCCTTCAACTCCATATATATATCCATATATATATATCCATATCTTACAGTTTAAGAGTGTGTGTGCATTGGTCCACAAATGCAATTCAGTTATGACTGCTTTCCTTATAATTTTAAATTCAAATTTCTTTCAGTTACTCCAGTAGCATCCCCAACTTTCCCCAAGGTCAAATACATTTAATTGTGTGTATTTTGATGAAATAACTTACCCTCAACTAATCTGTTTAATAACATGTGAAGTAGATTTATTTTTTTTTGTAGGTATGGCAATGATGAACAGAGGTTGACTCATTTTGACTTCATCTGTAATGTCTTTCTAATGCATACCAGACAGCTAACTCACTCTCTGTGCTAAGAAGTGTTGGCTGAATCATTAATTTTTTTGCTGGCTACAAGTCTTTAGAGAACTTACCCATTTTACTCTTCAAGGGAACTATCTGGTTCACTTGTAAAAAAAAAAATCCAGAAAATAATAGTCACTGTGGGGGACAAATAGACTATGTCTGTGTAAAAAAGGTGGACTACATACTTTTCAGTGAAACTGTACTTGTGAGCACTTCAGAATCCTGATTGAAATATTTTTGTGCTATTTTTTAAACTAAGTAGTTTAGGATGTAAGCTGAGTTTAGGTTGTGTGACTATCTGCCTACCCTGTTTGAAGTGTTGAAACACCTTGATATTCCCAGAGCATATCCATTAGATATGGATTTACATTAAAGACAGGTGGAGTATAACAAAGTATGTGTATTCATTTCCAAACTAATAATGACAAGGAAATAATCTGACATTGGAAGAACTCAAATAAAATGTCATTTCCATTTGATAGGTAATTAAGCAAAACAGAATAAATTTAGCACAAAAAAATAGTGAGAGCCACCTCTCTCAAATTATCTAATAATTTGGGATCTGGTGAAACCAAAATTTAGGGTTCGGTCCAATAAGACAATTTACAGACACAGTTTTTAAGTCTTCTCAACTGAAATTTTCACATCATTTTTCTAGTCACTATGTGAGATGTACTAGAGGAGAAAGAGGTATCAGTATCTGTCTTGTATTTTAGGAGAAAGTGATTTTGTGTCTTAGCTACCTAATTTAAGTGTAAGGTTTATATCTGAAAAGGATGAACAGAGATAAGCAGTTCTCTCCAAGTTAAGACACACTTTATCTTCAAATACCAGAATTTAAGAGCTGGACCCTGAGAATTCTGAAGGGAATAAGTTAACAGCTATCTTTTCATCATGAAAACATCTACATGTTTCATAATTAGACTCCAAATTTGTTACCTGGAAGTTGGAAATTAAGACCTGTTTCTTTTGGCACTTAGCTACGCTGAATGTGTTCATTAAGACTGCTATAATGGCAATAACTAAATTCAACTCTTCTCTTTTAGGCCACTGTCTTAATAATTTTGTAGATTTTTCCTGCCGCGTATGCTTCTGTCTCTGTAATAGAGCTAGCAAATGCATCTGTGGTAGCTGCAATTTCAAGAGTTTATTTCTGTTCTGGTATGTTTCCTGTATGAGTTCTTCAAAGAAAATAATAAGTTGTTGACTTTCTTATATTTGTGCATACAGAAAACACAAGAACAGTAACAAAAATTGTGTGGTCTGTTTGGATTATAAAAATGAATGTTATTTCTCTGGTTTGTAAAATATCAGTCATATCTGCACAATTTTTACAGGGGTCTTATGCCTGCTAACTAAATTTCATTTTGAAAATATCAACTTAAGGTAACAGTTGCAGTCAAGAACTGCATCCTTATTCAATTTTAATTGTTTGAAGTTCAGAAGTAGATTTGGCTGTTTCATTCTCCTTTACTAAAATTCCAACTCTATAGGTCTGTGCAGCTAAGAGAAATAAAAAATAATTTCTTTTGTGTCCACAAGTAAATATAAAAAATTATTCCACATATATACCTATGTTCATGCAGGCATAGATTTATGTGATTTAGTTTCAACCTAATTTGCTTTTTCCTTCAATTTGAAAATGTCATAACCTTCTCTTATTAGCACACCATGAACCCTTTTCCTCTGGTACATGTTCTTTTCTTGAGGTCAGAACAGGTCATGCATTTCCCTCAAAAGCTACGGCTATCAAAGCAGCGATCATCTAACAGATATATGTCGTAGCTATGGAGCAACTCCAGTGTGTCACTGTCATGATCCACTGATGAAGGTCACCAGCACCATGACTTGCCTTGTACCAAGATCAGAGTCCCTGAGTACTCCATTAGCAGTCCCGTAGCCTGGCTTTCATGGTCCTTGGCAGCACACCTAACAGCAATAATTAACTACACTCACAGAAATTCCCCTTGCATTCCCTTTACTTTGAATGTTCAGGTTGAATAGTAGCAATAATTTTTCTGTTGATATTTAACAATAAAAAATAGTTTGTCTGAAATAAGCAGTGTAAGATTCTTCAACTTCTTGCTAAAGGTCATTTTGAGCAATTACATTACCAAAAGAAGATGAAAAAAAGGATGAAGTAAAACTTACTATAAATCCTACCTGAGGTTCATCACAAACTGGATTTCATCTGTGAATGTCATTTTGCTTCCTTATTTATAAGAATGGGTTTATATGTTGAATCGTGCTATTTCTTTATAAAATATCCAGAGGCAAATGGGAATGATGGTAGTGATTTATAGGAACATAGAACCATAGAAAGGCTTGGGTTGGAATTGGCATTGAAGTTCCAGCTCCCCTGACATCGACAGAGATGCCACCCACTAGACCAAATTGCTTAGAGCCCCATCCAACCCCATCTTGAACACTTCCAGGGATGGAGGATCCACAGCTTCTCTAGGCAACATGTACCAGTACTTCACCACCCTCTGAGTAAAGAATTTCCCTCTATAATCTAGTCTAAATCTCCTATTTTAGATAAAAATTGTGTCTGCCTTGACCTATGACTATCAGATCATGCAATAAAGTCACTCTTGTATTTTATAATAAACCCCTTTAGGTACTGTCTGGTAGTGGATCAGTTTGTCCACTGCTTAATTTTGTGGTGAGCTTGCCTCTTCATGTCTTGGAATATCTTAAACCATTTACAAACAATCTAAATATCCCTCGACTGTGCAGCCCCACTTAAGCCAGTGTCAGTGACAGCTACCACCAGAAGCAGAGGCTGGAAGAGAAATACAGCTCAAACCTCTTATGATGTTAAGTCATTTATTCCCTCTGTCCCGAGGGGGACAGAGCACCGACCTGGGCAGAGTCGGCGAGGTAAGAGTGAGGGGCTTTGTGTCCTGCTGGTTTTATCACAGACAGGGGGAAAGGGGATTCCAGGGGTGGAGCTGGGATAAACAACCAACCAGATCAGAGCCCGGGCGGCTTGAACATTAGACAGACCCGACTCAGTCACATGGCAGGGACCCAGACAGGGGGGCTCAGGGGGATCCACCGCAACAGTACTGGAAGGACACAATAAGGTCTTCCCAGAGCTCTCTCTTCTCTGGGTTGAACAGCCCCAGTTCCCTCAGGCTGTTTTCATAGGAGAGATGCTCAACCCTCAGATCTATCTTTTTGGCCTCCTCTGGACCTGCTCCAATAAGTCTATGTCCTTCTTGTGCTGAGGACCCCAGAGCTGGATGTAACACTCCAGGTGGGGTTTCAGGGGAGCAGTGCAGAAATGTAAGCAAGTTTTCATCAAGGTAATTAAGTATAAGTAAGGCGAATTTTTTATCTCCTTTATTTCTTCTTTTTAATAATTGCAGATTTCAAGATATTTTCAATCTTTCTGAGCTCTATCTCACTAAAAAATATTTTGGCACAAATTCTTGCAAAAACTGTATTAGTAGAAAATAGCCCTCCAACAAAGGCTGACTTTGTTGAAAATAAGTTCTTTACAATGTACTTGCAATCTATCTGGTTTGGCCAGACTTTGTAAGAAAAATCAGAAGAAAAAATAGATCAAATAAATTTTATGCACAATTAATTGTGTGTTTTAGAGTAGATACACCCTTTTCATAAAAAAAAAATATATTCTAAATCAGCTCTAACAGTAATATCTTGTAAATCTTTCATGCTCTAAAGGGTTGATGACTGTTTTCCAAATAATTTTAAAGATATTTTTGCTACCTCTACATATTTCACTGAATGTCTACTAGGGTCTGTCAGCTTTACTGTTTGGATTTTTTTTTATTCTCCACTTGGGCAATTATATTCCTCTTAAGGAGATGAAAGATAATGCACTGTAGCAGGAGTAGAACAGTAGCAATACTCCTGTTGGTGTTGAACAGCTGCCATAGTCCATACCAGAGGTGTCTGCATTTCAAAGCTGAGTGGAAAGAAGAAGATAATGAATACAGTAATTTTAATTTCTGCACTTGTGTTCCTGTGTGTGGGTAGTGAAAACCTATGAGGGTTTTTTGCAGTTCCTAGTGAATTTGGTTGGGCTTTTTTACATGAAAACTGAAGAAAGTTTGCAATGCAAAGTGGTATGAAAAGCAGAGCAAGGGGAGGTGCTTTTTAGGAAGGACACTGGTGTGTAGCCCACTGGTGGTGAAGATTAACAGTCTGACCAGCCCAGGTGCTCATCTGAAAATTAAAACTGCTCCTGGGATTTTTTTTATTACATAGAAAGCTAGTGTTTCTTGTAGGTATCTTGTAGGTATAGCACAAAAAAGGTTGTATCTTCAATATGCCTCAGGAGAACAACTTGCAAAAATAAAGTTTTGTAGGTAATAAATATGTCAATCACATTTAGCCACAAACAGATCTTGCTCCTATATTGTTATTCTTCTCTTTTGCTTACCAAGCTCTGAGTTCTAAATCACTGTGAACAGCACGTTGTTTTTGATTTGAGAATATGTGCATACACTCCACAGTGAGAATAGCCTTTTTCTCTGATTATTTCTATAGCATACAGGATCTGGGTTTCAATCTGCAGTCTTTTACAGCATGATGCTCTCATATGGCAACTTGGCCAAGTTTGTGTCATCTTATTGTATTTTATTCCAACAGAAACATTCAGAAATTTTACTCCAACCTGAGAAAATCACATTTAGGGTGTCTTTTTGACTGATTCTAACAGCTAATTTATGTCTTTAAGATCTCCCTCAGCTGTGAAAGTTGTGAATTTGCCTAATGAGAAATTAAAATCTAACATCTGCTGTAATCACTTGATTCCAGAAACTGAGGTTTTAAGACAAAAAATTCAAAAACATACGCTCACATACTCCCACACCATTCCCCAAAAAAACAGTTAAAAAAAGGTAAAGTTGAATCATAGGATGTTGTGAATGCTGTGAATGCCAGCCACTGATTTTCATGTTTTTCTGTTTTTCTCTGCCACACACCTCAAAGCATTACACTATAAAACCATCCTCAGAGCCATAACAGAACTTAAGGATTGTCTGTTTCTTATATCTTTGTCCCTAAAGTGAAGAATGAAAAAGAAAACCTGTTTCTGACAAAAACATAGGCTTGATGTCTTGTATCATTTTTAGATATTATAATATATTAGTATCAATACATTACTGAAATATAAAATGTTAGCCTAAAATAAATCATCTACCCATACAGGAAGAGAAGAACTGAAAATCATTTCAAATGAAAATCAAGAATAAGATAATTCTGTGGGGATTTTTTTTTTTTTGTGAAGAAACACTATATTGACTATATTTAAGAGCAAGTTTTACAAAGATCAACCTAATTTTCCAGATGTTTAAAGGAAGAATAATTGTTTCCTTTTTTCATTGACAAGTAAATCAATACTCACCTTTCATTCTAAAAAAAAACCCTTATTTCAGTAAAGCAATGTTTATACAGCAGAGCCTAAGAACACATCCCTGTTCCCAGGTCTGTGTGCATGTGCTGGGCCTGTCCTGACTCCACACTAGAATGGTGCATATGCACGTGAGTCACTCCTTTCTGCTGTGGTTTCATCATAAAGAAATACTTTGCAAAGGATGAGGCTGGAACTGTGATGTACAAGTGGCCATGTCTATAATACGGAGTAAAACAGGATTAGAAACCACACCACGTGGTTCAGGACAGTTGGCATCCATGTTACTGAAATCTTTTGCTAGCAGATGTGTCTTGGAGAGGCATTTGAAAAAAGCAATGAAGAGACTGAAAATTCAGTGGTGTGGATGAGCAAGGATCTATGTCTCAGGTTCAACCCCCAGCCTGCTTTTCTTTAATAGTGCACATGTACCCCTCTGCCTGCTCTAGATGGTCAGTGAACCTGAGATGGGTCACAGCAAGCATCAGCAAATACAGCTAAAGCTTCAGATGTGGCCAGTATAGAATAAGAAATAACAGTTTCGAAGCTCTGACTGTGAACAGAAACATAATCGGTTTGGACCTCACCACACACAAAGAGAACACACATTTTCTGTATTTTTTATTGTGCTCCCATCTGAAAGTCCTGGCTTAGAGTTATGGCCTGAATGAGGAGCCACTGGCCTGCACCCTGAATGCTGTGGGTAGGGGCAGTGCAACAGGCATGGGGAGAGAAAAGGAGACCTGACATGAGAGCTTGGCCTCTTAAAGCATTCTTACTTTCACCTATCTTTAGGCATGCTTGGGATCTGAGCTGTTGAGAAACCAAAATCCTCATCTCTGAAGAAATCAGGCTGAAGTTGAGCCACTTCTTCATCTGTTTAAAATACACTGAAATTTCAAACACTCCATAAAATTCAAATGAAAATGTTCTCCTGTATGTAGCTACATGGTTTGTTGAATTCATTTCTTTAATAGTTTTGATGAGTCTGAATATTGTGTATGCAAGCCTGATCTATCAAACCTTTCTGTCTGACCTGTTTCTATCTAATAGAGGGTGTAAAAGGCAGATGTTTTGGGAAATTGCAGCTTTGCTCAGCTGGCAGGCAGGTTCCAATCAGAGTTTGTTCATCATGCCTCAGAATTTTGCCTAGCCTGTGTCCTCCTTTCCTTTGTGCTTGTGGCTACTTAAAAACCAAAAATGGTCAGGCAAGCTCTCTGGAAAAGGGAACCAAGGCATCTATTCACAGGCAAGTAGTGATGCACGATGCAAAGGTGGCTTCAGCATACTCCTTGCCATTGCTCCCTTGCCATGAGCAAAATGAGAGCATCTTGTGAATGTAGGGAAAAGCTGCTCCAAATTATGTGTTAAATTATGCTCTAAATTACACACATTTGTTAGATGTTGCTGGAGGCTCTTCTGCCTCGCTGTCCAAGATGGCATCTTAGCACGGGTCAGGCAGACCTAGAGTTTGTTTCTGTAAAGGGAACTCATCTCAGTATGATCTCCTGAGTACACTAAGTCAGATAAATAATTATTTTCTTTACAATGTAAATGCTCTTCTGATTTTTAGGGTATTTGTGTGTGTATGTGTGTGGTTGGGTTGGGTTTTTTTTAGTTTCTTTTTTTTTTTTTTTTGGGGGGAGGGGTTGTTTTTAAACAAATATAGCTAATATAATTTGCTTTTTTTTTTTTTTGCTTGGAGATCATAGGCATTTTTCTTGCTTGATCCATTAAATTTTATTTTGAGCAACAGAGCACTAATAGGAAATCTGAACTCAGAATAAGTCAGTGCAGTTAATTTTATGAGACACTTAAAGGATGTAGTTACATTGCATGTAATCCCTAAGCATATATGTTGGCTATGACTTTCAGTACTTCTGTGTAAAACATTTCTGGGCTTAAATTTAGTCATTACTTCCCATAATAAAGTATTTTGAATTTACAGATGAGGCAAAGCCAGAATTTTTGGATCATAGGTTATGCAATGGTAATTACTTTCCTATGAGTCTCTCCCTTAGCAATCAGTAGGATTTCTCCAGGCTAGGATGTCTGCTATCAACTTGAGTCATCACTGCAGTGGGTCCTTGCAGCCATTCTGCAGCAGCTCTGAATCCAATGTTATCTTTGTGCTTGCTGCCTGCAAAACAAGGATTATTTGTTTATGAGCAGTTAAACAGTAAAAGGCACAGGAACATCTTACAAGCCAGTATCATAACAAAGAATAATTTTTTTTCTTACACTACAGTTCTGAAAGCAAATGTTCTGTTCTTAAATATCTACAAAAATCACTAGACATTGTTGCAACAAATTTTTTATCCTTTTCTTTGCTGAGCTTTCAAATTAAAATGTTTTCTCTGAGATACAAATATAATCTCCTTTGTAATTTAAAGTCTTGGTGATATCGTTAGGCCCAATAACAGCTGTGATTTCTTTAGGGAGAGTTTAATCAGTTTGTTGTGACATTGTACCAGGAACTCAATTGTGATTGATCACTATTGCTCAAAAACTGGCCAGAAGTGAGTCTGAGCAAATAATTTAAACAGTGCCTCAGAGCTGCAGAACTTCACACAATGAGAGGCTTCTTGAAGCTGGCTGAAATATTAGCAGGCTTCAGGAATGGAAGGGTTTCCAGTGGGTCTGAAAAACTGCCTTCAGCATGGCATGGGGAACTTGTGTTATCCCTTTAGTCTGTGCACTGTTTCTCAAAACTGGATGGAAGGTAAAGCAGATCACTTTCTAAAACCACCTTACTACTAGCAGTACAGTATCAGTGAATTTTCAGGAAACTTTAATAATATATCTTTTATTGAAAAATAATTTTCCATAGTTCTGCTGGTCTGTATCAGTAGGTTTTTTATCCTTTTCATAGATTCAGATAATCTGAGAGACCTTTATGCTCATTGATGGTTAACTAACATGTATCCTGACCATAAAATTTCTTCAGTGATGTTTATATTAAATTAGTATTTCATGGCCAATCTAGAGATTGCACCTTAAAAGAATATTGAATCCAAAGCATCAAATCATCAAGGTAAATTATTCCTAGGTAAATTATTTTAGTGGCTATTTGCCTTTGTAGTGGTTTCCTAGTGGATCCTAGCTTCAGTCACTTCTATATCATTCCTTTACTGACTGAAATCTTCTTTGATGTAACTAACAAGCAATAGGACAAGAAGAAGCAGCCTTAAGTAATGCCAGGGGAAAAAATTCTTCATTGAAAGGGTTATCAAGCATTGGAGCAGGCTCCTCAGGGAAGTGGTTGAGTCACCATCCCTGCAGCTATTTAAAAGACATGGATGTAGCACTTGGAGACATGGTTTAGTAGTAGATTTGGCAGTGCTGGGTTAGCAGTTGGACTTGATGATCCTAAAGGGTGTCATGCAACCTAGGTGATTCTATGATGTTACTCATAACAACAAAGATCCCTGAAGGACTTTTCTCTGGTTGCTAGCAGATACTAATCTCTGTGCCATCATACTTTAACCAGTGTAGTTACCAGTGCTGTAAAATGATTTTCTGTGGGCTCCTTCTTTTGAGATGATCCAAAATCATTGTACTGTAAAATATCCTAACATAGGCAGAATCATAAAATCAACATTTGCCCTATGCCTCTCAGAATCTATTTGTGTCAGATTGTCAGCAGTTACTACAGTAATGTCACAGTTCTGCTGACAGTGATCAAATCTGCCTTTTTGTCCTTTTTAGGTAAATTAACTGAATCAAACTACTTTAATAACTGCTTAAGGTTTTTTTTTTTTCTGACACAATACATTTTTGTCTGAGCCCTAATTTTCATTTTTTTTTTTCTTTGCAGTGCAGACACTAGAATCACATAATATTCTAGTAATTAATCTAGCTAAGATGCCATCATAACACAGGTCAGGCAGACCTAGAGTTCATTTTGGTAAAGGGAACTCATCTCAATATAATCTCCTGAGTATTGAGTCAGCTAAATAGTGATTTTCTTTACAACGTAAATGTTCTTCTGATTTTTAGTGGGTTGTGTGTGTACTACTACTAGTGCTGTAGATCAGCTTTCTATTTCTACTATTTCTACTCAGTATTTTTTTACTCATGAATCCAAGGATCACAGCTGCTTATCCAGATGTCACATTAAAGTAAGAGTTCATCACCATGAGCTACTTAGTTTCCCCAAATACCTGTTTTCTGAGTAATTTATTTCTAAAATACTGACCTTTATGCTACATGATTTTTTTCTTGAAATGGCAGGAAAAACAGGAACAGACAAGGGGTAAGAAAAAGAACTCTGAAAAGAAGAAGAAATACTGAAAAATTTTAAAGACCAGTTCAAAAAAAAAAAAAGGTGGGAAGTGTTTTCATGTGTAAGAAATAAAACTTCTTTCTTGGTCCCCTTTCTAAAAGTCAGAGATAAGAAGCTATATCTCTTCAATTATTTCCCAAATGATTTAATACAAATGTTTGGAAGATTAAAAGACTTTAGGAGTTCAAAGCCCACAATATTTTATTCCATTTTCTGTGAAACAAATATTTAGCTCCCCTACCAATTTAATCTTCTCCTAGGTTGTTAATTTTACATAATGCAATTTGGGTTTTACATATTTTAAACAGATAATTTTGTATATATTATAAAAATTTTCACATATTGTCAAACATTATGACTGTTCTTTAATGAAATGCTCTTACTGTATTTCAGCCAGGTGGAAAAAGCAGCTTTCTAGTTCCCCACTGGAAGCACTTATTCAAGCAGGTAACAAAGAACGAGCAAAAGTTGTAACACAGGAGAACTGCTGGCAGCAGATGTAGAAAACAGGATGAGAAGGAAAGAAGATTCTGGTAACTCATCAGCCCTTTTGTTGATTTACATTTAGCTTTGAAATGACAGATCACAATCATATAAAAAACCCAACAGGCATCAATGAGAGTATGCCAGAAATATGCTCAAGATGGTATTACTAGAGTGACAATACTGCAACTAAATTGGGATATAATGGTAAAAAAATGCTCCAGACAACCCTGCAGAGATACAGAGGAAAAGAGGGAGAAGCAGGAAAGAAAAACATAATAGCCAAATTTTTCAGAATAGTTAAATTTAGATGAGGGGGAAAGTACAGCAGAGTTATATTGGTTTAGGAGAAGGACTGGAAGATATTAATATTGAAGACATCTATTTTTCATTAGACAAATCCAATCTTTTTATTTCTCCTGCTAAAATTGGACTCTATTCACAGATTACTTTGGTATCTTTCAGTCCATTTATTTCCCTGCTATTCAAAATTACATTTATTGGAAGTTTTTGAGATTACTTTTTGTGTTTCCTGACTGAATGAAGTAATACTTTTGGTGTGGGTTTGTTTAATGAAGGAATGAAGAATTTTCCCTTTAATATTTTGACTGGAAAATCTGTCTTTTGAGAATGCTTATTTGTAAATACCCTACTTCTCCTACATTTGATATAACCTTTTCCAGGTTTTTGAAGTGGTGGCTTCTTCTTTGAGAAGACAGGGAGAAAGAACAGAGATCATAGGCAAGTTTATAAACAATGCACATATATTTGGCAGGTAACAAAAATACTAATAACAGGAGTCTGTATTACAGTCTATTTCACAATTCAAACAAGTGACTGTAAAAGTGCTTTTTATTATGAACAAGATACAAAAGCCCACCAAAACAGTTTTTTGTGGTGGTTTTGTGACTTCACAGAGCTAATGAGACACCTTATACTCTCAGTTTTTTAAAAATAAAGACAATAATTTTCTTGTGCAGCTAGACATTATATGATACATATAGTTTCAATACACCTTGGGTATCCATATGAAAGGAGATAAGTAAATCATCTTCATTGGTGTCATCACTAATAAATTACTTGAACTAAGATTGTCAGCAATTCAATAATTTGATTCTTAGGCCATGCATTTCCTATAGAAAACAAAATAGATGAGCAAGTTGCTAGCATGGAAGAGACATATGATAGAATATGTCATAATAAAAGCTTGCAAGGAACCAGAGAAAATGGATTAGAAATATATAAATAAATATTTTCTTTACTCTTACTGGCAGTGGCTTGAACTGTGGGAACCAAAAGGTCCCAAGGAACAGATTTATAAAAAGCTATTGGTAAAAGAATGGGCAGATTAGACAGTGATGACTTTCAAATAGGTAGGCAGAAATAGAGAAAGAGAGAAATAGAGAGAGACAAGAAAGAAAAAAAGAAAATTAGTCATGTTCCTAAGGGAATTCGTGTGTTAGGCAATGAAAAAAAATATTGGCAATAGTAAGTATAACTCTGAAGCTAAGTCTGGCAAAGGGGAAGCAGAAAAAATAAGCTCTTGGCAAAGAAGAGAAAAGGAAACTGAGCTTGTTGTCTGAGAACATACTGGAAGAGAAAGACAAATCCATTATATCCATGAATAATGCTAGATGCCTGAAGGGGCAGATATGGATTTGAAAGGATGAAAGACATGGACAGATGTAAATAGAGGATATGAGGCCTAGAGTAAGGTATGGACATTAAATAAATGGTTACACAATTTGAAAGTTTGTCAGGAGCTAAGTAAGAAGATTTTTGATGTGGTGCTGAAAGAGCCTATAACTCTTCAGAAAAGAAAATTGAACTGCTATAAGGAGCAGGGTACAAATCTGGTAAGAAGTACCAGAGAAACTATGAGAGAAGACTAAAGGCTGACAAACAGGAAGGAAGAGACCTGAAAACCAGAAAAAGAAATGAAAGCTAGGTGAAAACCTGGAAAGCTGAAAACCCCTCAGTTTCTCTTATCTGGTGCTAGGCAACAAAATAGTTGTATTGTTCAAAAATAGAGAAGAACTCAAAGAAACTAATTGTACAAAGAAGTTGTACAATGCAGAATTCTAAAGAGTTTGGTTAAAAAAAGGCATGCCAGCCTAGTGAAGGGAGGAAATCTTCACCATATGTACATTGCTGAAAAAGGGAAAAATAGGAAATACAGTGAAGCATTCACTACGTCTTTGCCAATCTGTTTTATAATCTCCTATAGAAATTGCAAAATGACAGTCTTGTGGTTTCCAGAAGACACTCTCATATGCTTTTGAGCTCAGCCAACTCTGTTTATGCAATATCTATCCTCTGTTAGAACATGACTCTTTATAATCCAAAGGTAACTTCCTGAAGTTACCTTTCTGTTAATATTACTTTAATATGTGAGTCAGAGCATATTATTTATATCTTCTATGAGCATTGGAAAAAAAACCTGTCTTATACATGTGACTTGGAATATGTCCAAATTAGCTGGACTGAGGGTATGAAAGTACCAGAATGATTTATCAGATTCCTAGTGAGATTGAGCTTTTGTATTATGTCATGCTTGCACCAAGAATTGCAGCATTTCCCCATTGTAAAATGAAATTCATCTTTGCAATTGGGAGGAAGATATTTCTAAGGAGCTTGGCTCTTAAGTGCTGCATTTTCTGACTTGAGGGGATATTGGGAATTTTGAAGCGACTTAAACAAACATTTCTTAAAGAAATCAGTGTAATTACACTTGCTGCCTTTCTCCTGCTGTGTAATCAGCCCCTTCCACCCTTGACAGGAGGGATGCAGTACATGTTAAATACGTACCTGACCCTCAGTACCCACCGGAGATCCATGTTGTACCAGAGTAGATGTTTGAGGCTACACACTCAAAATAGTACCAGAGACCCTCATCTGGACAAATGAACTGAGTGTCCTTTAAGTAGCCAGTGATGTCTGGAGAGCTGAAGGTCTCACCAAACCTGAGTGTCCGTGTTGAGGCGGGCTGAGGAGCCCAGCAGTCTGCAATAACAGCAGTCACTAGACCTCCACTGTCTGTTGCAGAAGTTAGATGCTATGGCTCATAGGCAGACATCTATATTGAGACACTCAGAGTATCTAAAATCTGCAGAAGAATTTGGAGAGTGCCTGACCACATCATGTAACACCTTTTGAGATTTTCCAGTGTGTCCTAGCTATGCTTCAGCTGCCATTTTAGAAAGTGGCCTACGGGCATTTCTCACAGGCCCTAATTTTCATTTCTGTTCATTTTAAGGTAAGCCTACGTTAAACTCTTAGCTTAGAGCTGTAATGCACCTTTGGAATGTGCCTCCTGGTTGTTCCCATCTACAGTATTTGGGTTTGTATCGTGAAACTGTCATAGATTACATAAAACTTGTTTTCTTTTTGATTAAATTCAACCAAAATATACCTTCAGTAAATGTATTTGAACCTTTTTAGCCACAAATGTGAATTTTATCACCAGTGCAGATTATAGAACTCTGAAATGTTGTGCACACCACCCACTACTTCAGTCTACAGATTTGCCTCTATAAGTTAGGACTGCACCTTGGGCTGCATCAAAAGAAGCATCACCAGCAGGTCAAGGAAAATGGTTCTTCTCCTCTATTTCACTCTCATGAGACCCCACCTGGAGTACTGCCTCCAACTCTGGACCCCCAGCACAAGAAAGACATGAACCTGTTGGAGTGGGCCCACAGGAGGCCATGAAAGTGCCAGAAATGGCATCAAGCATTTCTGCTCCTGTCTGTAGGATCAACTAGAGGCTTATGATGGGAAGATTTATTATAAGAAATCTAAAGTGGCATTTAGGTCTGTTCCTGTGTGCGATAATTTAGCTCTCCCCTGACATCTTCATTGTTTACACTGCTTTTTGAGTCTATATGTATTGCTCAGACTGAGCATGGTAGTACCTCTACATACATCTTTGTGAAAAATTTTATTGAATGCAACTAATCTATATAATGGTTTATGAACAGGATTAGGCATTAACTGTTCATGTCACTGCCTTTTTCTCTCCTTCCTTTCCTTCCTTTGCTTTCTCTGTAGTAATTTTCAATGATTTAATTATCAGTTCCTTCTCTTCAGCTCATCACATTATGCTGTGCTGGAGACATCCAAGTGAGAGTGTATATTTCTCTCTATTTCCTTCTACTGCTTGTTATTCTTCTATCCTTCCCTAAACTGCACATTTCCTCTGCAGAAATGGACTACAGAGTAACTTTCAGCATAAAGAGACCTTCAGCAAAGACCTGTGTTTACATTTTTCTTAGCAAAAATTGATAGCATTACTAAAATGAAAACTTAAAGCGCAATTTTCCCCAACTTCTAAAGCACATATTGTCTTTGCTGGAGATAATTTCTGTTGCTGCTACTTCCTACCAGTATCTTTATTAATCTTGAAATACTGAGCAGTGGGAATCTACTACTAGAGAAAAGCAAAAGAAGTTTTCATACTGTAGCTTTTCTTTTCTGTAAGCTTCTTATTTTTCAAGAAATAGTGTGCTGGTAGACTTGCTGAGAACTGTAGTAGCAATTAAAAGTCAAACATATGCTGGTGCTTGTGTGATACACATCGTTTATGCTACCTGAATGTTTTTGCACTTCATGGATTCACTGTGTCTTCAGGCATCTAGTTCCTTATTCAGCAAAATAATTATTCATGCTAAGTGTGTAGCATATAATTAAGTGTATTGACTTTACTAAGAGCACTGCATAATAAGGGAAATGTGTACTGGTCAGGACTCTTGATTCCACAGGCTGATCATATGCATTGCCATATATTTGTGTGACTTTAAACAATTTAAACTGAAACCACTTGTAGGGCAAATATGAATATTTCAATGCCCTAACAGTACTTTTTCAGTTTAAGAAAAAGAAATTGTTTCACTACTGCTGAAAATAACGTGGTAGTGTTCTCTTAATTTTTTTTTTTCCTTGTCCATTAATCTTTAGTACAAAATTAGTAATGGTGTGAGGAAGGCACCTATGTTGCAGGCTCTCTTTGGCTTGAATTTTTCCTACTTCACATCTCCCAGGACTGCACTTTCATTAACACTATGGAAAAGACCGGGATTCTTTCTTAAACCTGCCAGGGAAAAGTCAGATTCATAATGCCAATGCATAGATCTTACTCAGAAATGCAGCTGATTTATGGCTATGTCCTCACCAGGAATGATGATTTTAGAAATGCAGCCAAGTCCCATATCATAGACTTTGTGGTTCCACTCAAAAATTGTGAGCGATAATCATTATCAAACTTAAAGGAGCATTGTGAGGACAACGATATTAATATAGTTATTCATAGATCCTATCATGGCTGAGGTGTATAAATGTCTAAAAAAGCAGTGTATTTGAGTGCTAACATAAATGCAAATTTAAATGCTAATGTAAAGTGACTGTAAATGCATCAGATCAGAAGATAGTGTCTTACCTCCAGTTTATGTTTAGACTGTCCAGAACTGCAGAAGATGTACTGAAGTCAAGATATGAGGTCCATAGAGCCATGATACAGTACTTTTAAGCCACTGATTTACAGGGGGAAAAAAGCAGATGAAATGAAAATGTCATTAATTATCTGAAGAAAAAAGAAAATGTTTGTTTAGTGTGTTTTGGTTATTTTTTTTAATATCACTATTTCTCACTGAATGCTTAGTTTGAAACCTGAAAGGATGATTCATTACAGAACACCTTAGATTTTGTGATAATAGAGTTCACTGATATCATTGGGAAAGACTTTGATCTTGATCACTGAAAATGTTATCTATATACTTCATGTCAGTGTGAAGTTAAACATCTCATTGCTTAATGTAGGTTTGCAGTAGGTGCTTTTTGGACTCTACGTCTAAGGTGGGGGGAAAGCTGCTCAAAGAAGAAATAATAATAAATAATAATAATGTAAACTGCAGTGCTGTAGAGTCAGTGAAGTATACTGGGCACCCTAGACCTTGGTTCTGTCCTCAGATAGGGCCTTTGACTGCCCTTGAGCAGTTTTCCCATCTGCAAAACAAAGGGAATATCTCCTTTGTTGCTGTGCAAAGCACTTTCCAGAGAAAAGAAAAAAAGTTATGTAAAACCTAGGCATTATCAAGTACATACATTTGGCAGTTTTCTAGCACACCCAGTCTCTGTTAGCCTTAGCCACATGATGGTCATAGATTTAGAAAGCTTTTCAACAAGCAGCTCTGTAGTCAGAGTTGTACTTTGCTTATTAACATGCATGCCTCTGCCAAATTTCTCTTATTTGCATTACATAAACTGTTCCTCACATCTTATTTCCCCTTATTCAAACAAGCAATGACCTTTGTAACAATGAAATATATTAGCAGGAGAAAAGTTATTTTGTGACAGAAAGGACCAATTTTTTAACAACTGTGTGACCAATGTTTTTTCTTCCCTAATTCCTCATGCATAGGATATGCCAGTTTTGTTCTCAGCAATATTTTTCTGCTCTTTCAAAGGATGACAAAACTAGGTCTTTGCATGTGTATTTCAGACTTTTCAGGATGTATAGTAATTTTATGTAGATGGGCTTAGCAACATTTCCATACATATTTGAACTTCGAGAAAGAAGTGCATTTGTATTGTGTCTGTCTCAAACCATTTGTATTGGGAATAACAGTTCATTATTAATTTCCAGGAGGAGCATTACTCCTTTGGTAGCCAGATAAACAAACACAAAATGAGTGTTAAAAAAACTCCTTTCTTGTTTGCTTTCATAGACATGATAAGGAATCAGAATTTCAGGTCCAAAGCTATTAAAAATATTTTTCTTTAATTTTTGAATTTTATCTTTATGCTTTTCATAGAGGACTTGATATTTAACTGATGAAATTGGTGGATATCCCTCAATTTCATTCCAGTAAAAAACTTTGCCAATTTCTTGCCAATCTTATTGCCAATAGAAAAAAAACTTAAGTTCTATATTAGAAGAAATCAACATTTTCCCTGTAAAGAAGTAGCTGAACACTTATCTATGCCTAAAAAAACTTATTATTGGCATGTTCTGTAAATATAGCTTCTGTTTTTTAAATTCTTTCCCAAGGAAAAACCTTATGCCTGGAAAAAACTATCCCAAACAAACTAACTGAATTTAAGTATGGCATTTTAGTCTGAGGATCTCAAGAGCTTGCAGCTTTTCAGGAAGCTCAAAGCTAAATTATCCCTTCTTAGCTCAATATTTTCATTATAGCAACTGCATTTAAATATACAGATTAATTTGATTATGTGACTGGTTTTTCTGGAAATGAGAGTATGTGACTGACACTATTGATTGATGTTTGTCATAATGCAGTTGTGCATTGTGTAGATCCACAATCACAAATCACCTGTCATTGATGACCTGAATTTTATCCTAAAGGATGCTGTGGATAAGGTGAAAATTATTTGTCATAAGATGAGAATTTTGATCTAGTTAAGCTTTCCTAAGAGTAAGTGCAGAAGTGATTTATTTGGAATATGCCCATGGATAATTTGTTAGGCAGCAATTTTAATGCATTCATAGCTTTAATATAAATTTAAAATGAATTTTGGTAAACATATTGAGGTTATATGAAAATTAATGCATTTTTAGCAGATAATTCTACTTTCCTGAATAGATCATCATTTGTTGGGAAGTACAGAAAAAAATGGTATTTCAATTTTCTCCTTGCTTTACTCAAGAATCATATATTCTAAAAAATATAACAGTGTAGCATGAAAGCACATGGTGGAATGCTGTGACTAGACCAGGTACTTCTTCACTCATGTGGAGGAAAACATAGAAGAAAACTGGAGAAAATACTTCCAAGCATCTCAGTAATTCTTCTCTTGAAGTTTTGCAATTGACAGATTTATAATTTTCCCAAAGTAAGCATCGGTGAAAATCAGCATAAAGAATGCTAATTAAATGTTCAAATAAAATTAGGCAGATCTAGATTATTGAGTGTAATAATGTACTACTATCTAAATCTAAATCATCTCTAAATTGGAGATTGACCCTGTTTTCAGTAGGGATTTGGAGAATCTGACTATCAGAGTTCACTTCTAATTTGAATTAATCCATTGAAAATAAAAAAAAAGAAATCTAAAATATTTCACCTTGAAAAGACTGATTTTTCTTTTTGCCTTTTTTTTTTTTTTTTTTAATGTTCAACTAACTAATAGTTTTTTAGCTATGGAACCTAAATGAGGCTTGACAAGTGGTAAGACAATTGTTCCTTTAATAGATGCAGGAGGCACAATACATTCTTCAATGCTACAGCCATTTAAGAATATAGGCCTACTGTAATCTGGGTTCTGTATTCACTAGTGACAGGTGTCTTTTTAACATGAGTAGGTGCCACTACTACTCCACATGTGTGAGATCCTGTAAGAAATAAAACACAATCCATTGTGCAAGTTGGATATAGCTGTTGTTCTAGTCTGGCATTTACACAATATCTAGGGTTATTTTACTGAGGCAAGTCATAGGTGTTCCAGCCCAGTATTTGCAGGCAGATCTCTTGCAAACTGTGGGAGAGTAATGTATTTTCTAATTGGAGTGAATTAACTGATGGGGCTGACATAAAAGTGCCCTAAAAGGGGTTACATCTATATAGCCGAATCTGTTTCCAAACTACTTCAAGCTGTGGGATTTAACTGGCATGAATTTTTAAAATTAAACTAGAGTATCTTCCATTACAGATATTCTCAAAGACATTTTGTGAATATATTAAACTGATATGTAATCAGCTTAGGCTACACTGAAAAAAACCCTGATTTTAGTAAAAATTTTTCACTTCCTATAATTCATAAAATTAATAAATAATGAGGAAAAAATGGGAAATGTTGTTGTTTACTTCATGGATAATAAAAGAGTAGAAATGGAACTAAACTTTTCCTGGTAATTATGTCTAACAAAACAGGGCTAGGCAAAACCTATGGTAAAATATGAGGTAAAAAAACCCCAGCTATAGTTTTTCCAGTGTTCATAAACTATAATAGTAAAAATAAATAGTAAATAGGAAGATAATCCTAGGACACTACAGTCAACTGAGAACACTATGTGTTCACTGGAAGTGAACACTATACACATGTAGCATTTTGTACTTTAGAAAAGAATTATTAGATTCTTTGGTGGTTTGACCCTGGCAGGATGACAAGTGCCCACTAAAGCTGCTTTATCACTCCCCTTCACAACTGGACAGGGGAGAGAAAATATTGCAAAAAGCTTATGAGTTGAAATAAGAGCAGGGAGAGATCAGTCAGCAATTACCATCATGGGCAAAACAGATTTGACTTAGGGAAATTAACTGAATTTATTACAAATCAAAATCAAGACTAGGATAATGAGAAGTAGGACAATCTTAATAAACGCCTTTCCCTTACCCCTTCCTCCTTCCTGGGTTTAACTTTATTGTGAATTCTTTACATCCTCCCTCCCAGCTACACAGGGAGACAGAGAATGAGGGTGGTTAGAGTCTGGTCATCACATGCTGTTTCTGCCATTGCTCTTATCAGGGAGAAGAGTCCTTCCCCTGCTCCATCAGGGCTCCCTCCCATGGGAGACAATCCTCCATGAACTTCTCTAACATGAGCCCTTCCCACAGGCTACAATTGATCACAACCGACTCCAGCATGGATCCTTTTCCAGGGAGTGAAGTCCTTCAGGAACAGGCTGCTTCAATGTGGGCTCCTTTCACTTTCTTAAATGTTATCTCAGAGGCATTACTACCATCACTGATTGGCTTGGCCAGTGGTGGGTGTGTCTTGGAGTCACCTGCCATGGGCTCTGTTGGACCTAAGGGAATCTTCTGGCAGCTTCTCAGAGAATCTACTTCTGTAGCCCCCTCACTACCAAAACCTGGCCACACAAACCCAAGGCAAATTCAGAGAACTCAGATTCAAGGCACAGCTTCAAAAAGAAAAGTAATGGCTACAGAGTTCTAAAAATACATGTTCCCATACTTCTCATTTATTTAATAAATCAAATATGGTTCTGAAGAATTTGCAATGCTATGACACTGTGTAGGTTGAGGAGCACAGACCCAAGATCAAATGTCCATCCTATGCAAGAGCTGAAAGCTAAATGCAGCTTGCAGGTGTAGGACATAGGCTCTGTGGGTATTTTAAACATGATGGGTCTTATTTTAGTCCTGAAAGAACTTAAGACAAACTTTCCAGTCAAGTGGCACTTTGGGATGAGTGCAGTAGTAACCTTTACTGGAAAAAGTTTGTTTCAATAAAAACATTCAGGACCCAAGTCATCTAATAAGGTGACTAATTTAATAAATAATAATCAGATGAAACAGTGTCCCAGAAAAACATTCTACATTTACAATATTGAATAAATATTGCCTCAATTTTAGTTTCGAGTCTCCCTCTTATTACTCGGTGTCTTTGAGGAAGAAAAACTTTTTTATCTGCTTTCTGACATGATCCAGAGCTGAACCAAGGCATGACTCATAAATTAAAAGATCCAGTCCTCTATTCTACCTCCAGATGCACAGCAAATGAGTATTAATTTTTTTTTTTTTTTGATTACCAATTTCCTGTTTATCCAGTGGTGATCAGTCTCCTCAGGACCATTTACAGGATTACCTTTGTTGCTCTAACCTCTGTGAATTTTGAAACATTATACAAGTGCATGTGATTATTAAATCCTGAGGAGGAGGTAGGGGGTTTTGGGTTTTTTGACAAAGTTGATGAAAGTAGTGAAACGTTCCAGTGATTTCTCTTGATTTTCACTAATATTTCTGCTGCATTTTAGTATAAAGCAATCATCCCATTTCACATGGCCAATCCTCATTTTGAATGAGCCTAAAGGTTTGATACTTTGATCAGACTTTAACACACATCCTTCTTATCTGGAAATACTGTTAAAAACATTATTGGGATTATAAGCAAAGCTTTAATTTGTACAGCCCATGGCTGTCTGTGTCATAAATATGCACATCTTTTCCTCAGCAAGACTTTTCTAAGCACATTTCATGGCACTTTTCATATGCACTGGATTTTATTTGTTTTAGGGCATAATATAAATTCTTGCTGTGATACAGGATAAAAAAAATCCTTAAAAAAACATCTTAGTTACAAGGCTGCACTCATCCAACAGAATGCTAAGTTTTACTAACAATCCAAATAACTTGTTATCGTTGTTTTTGCACACAGCTCTCATTTGGTTCTGAGCATTGTATCTACCTTTCTTGAAATATCTTTGAGTCTATGCATTTGCCCTCAGTTACTGGTGTGAATTCCTTCAGCATATAATGATAGTGTTTCACATTCCTAGCCACGAGCCCGTGCTACCTGCCACAGAATACAAATGTGCACAAGGTGGTAGTTTCATTATCTTGGGGTCAGTAGAATTTCAAGAGCTCCGAAATTACCTCTATCAGTGATGCAAGTGTCAACTTAGTTTTAATAAATTTTTGGAAACAGCCATGAGTTACTTCTAGGACATCTTCCCATTTCCGGAAATACATCATTCAGCTGCCAAATCTGCTATCAGTTTGTAGCAAATAGAATTTCATCCATTAAATGCGAAGTCTCACTTCAACTTCTTCATGCCATCACTCCCTGATAGCTAAAAGTGTGATTAGCCTGAAGTTTAGCTGATATCAAGCCAAAAGTACGCTATTCCACTTCACCTGGAACAAGGTCTTGAAAAATTGTATTTTCTGCAGCATATGCATAAGGAATATCATATTTACCATACTTCTGATTATTCCACACTACGAGCTCTCAATGCCATCATGTTGGGTAAGGATAAGTTGACAGTTTCTCAGTTTCCATTTATTCATTCTTCTGACTTTTAAAAAGCTGAACAAAAGCATCAAATCAAACAATAAAATAAAATCCAACCCAACCTTCCATTAAGAGCAGAATCAAAATATAGAAAAACATCTTGTTTGCTGATAATAAATTAATATTGTATTATGTATTCAGGCAAAAATCCAACTGAAGTTAATGGGACAGCTGTGGTAGTTGACTCAATGCTGACTTAAAATAACAAATTCTTTTTAGACCTGGTAGCTACACTAATTAATCCCGACAACAGCTCACGTGAAAAAAAAATATGCTTTTGAAAATGTGGAACTGGTACATGTGGATATTAGGTGTTTTTCCAAAAATGGTAGAGAAATATAAATAAAATAAAATTAAATTAAATTTTAAAAATAAAATAATAAAATAAAATTTAGGATCTAGAATAATAAAATTATAAAACCAGAACTTAACCCTGATTGTTACATGGCAACCACCAGAGTATTTTTCAATCCTATTATGTCAATTTGATGGAAATCAGGAGATCTTTCTATTAACTTTAATGAATTTTTTTAATGTGGAGTTTCTTTTTTTTTCCCAAGAGGTGGTCTTTTGGCCATGTATAAGTTCCTGAAAACTGAGGGTAAGTTTTAAGTAGTACAATCATTTAAACCTATCAGGTCTAGATATAAACAAAATGGGTTTCTAATGTTCCTTATGGTAAATTAAGTATTATTCATGTTCACTTTTCTGTTTTGCAAGGATTTCAGTGACTATTGTCTTAGTATATGTTTCACATATTTCCCAAACATTTTTCTTACTTCTGAATAATTAATCACTAAGAATATGGGGATCTGTGGATGTCATGCAGTCCCATTTCCCTTAAAGTGGGAAGACTACTAGCAATAGAGTACATCAACTGTGGTTTTGCTCAGCCAAATCTTGAAAAGCTCTCAGGATGAATATTCCACAGTCTCCTCAGATAATATCTCACAAGAAATCATGTTAAAATGAGGCAATAAATTTCTTCGTTGAAAACCAAAAATTTTCACAACATACACTGTTTTCAATGATGCTATGCAATCTGTCTTGCAATTAGAAACAGAAGACAGAAAAAATCAAACTATGCGAACTTTGTTATTTTTTTCAGTGGAAGATTGTACAAAGTTAGGGAACAGTGAACATGCTTTAACCTTGATTCTTGATGTTAAATACTATTAACAGCTATCAGAGATATATACAATCATTAATATTAAAATTAATATAGTTTTTCATTTTACTTACCATGTAATTGCTAATTACTATTTTTAAGGTTTTTTGTTTATGTTAGTTCTGAATTTAAATTACCATAAATAAATGTGAGAATTGTTTTTTACAGGGAAAAAATCTCAGTTTGGAATGAACAGAAAGGTACTTAAGTTATCAGATAGATATTCCATGTTACCTTGTAAAGGTCTGCATGTTTTTGTTTTACCTTCTTCATCATTATCCTACTATTCTTACAGATTGTGGTGTGTGTCAGGTTTATTTTCTTCCCCTCTTTCTTTCAGAAGACAGCAATGTCTTAAACACCTCTAAACAATCATTATTATCTTTTCAAAATAGCCAGAATCCAGCCTCATGAATTAGGTTAAACTGTCTGGACTATTTCAATGTTTTATTGTATAAAAGTGCATTTTCTTCACAACAAAAAACATTAATAAAGTTTTTACTGTATTTATCTAACATAATTTAATTGCTTAGTAGCAATATCACTATTTTTATTGCTACTAGACTGTCTAATGTCACAAAGGGCAGACTGGAGACTGCATGTGGTCTATGAAAAATTTTAAATAGCTTGAAAAACCACTTTTCGGTTGTGGTCCCTTTTGGCCCGAACCAGTTGACTGTTAATGTTGTGATAATTAGAGGACCCTTTTCAGCTCAGCTGCAATGCACAGCTGTTCAGGTCCAAAAGCTGCAGGAGCTGCCAATCACTCTGAGCCCAAGACTTTCCCTTGTCAGGGGATTTGTCAGATGGTGAAAGACCTTACTTCACACACCACAACATACCCTGCCGCCCTTCCAGTTCAACTCACAAAGTGGCCAAAGGGTCTGGAAATTACTATTTCAGCAGAGCACGCTTCTGGAGTCATAGCTGAATAAAATTTAAACTCTAGGGACATCAAAGCAAATGTACTCACAGTATGAAGGATATGGAGAATCTCAATTACGAGGTATTCAAAACCTGAACATCTATGCTATGAAAAAAGAAAAATTACTAACGCTGAAGTACATAAACTACTCAGATGAGAGTTTAGTTGTGTATGTATATATTTTATTATATTTGATATTAGCTTTTAATAATACATTGCTAAACTTAGAAATTATCTATATTTGAAGTTAATGGTTTGGGGCTCTAATTTAGTGGGTGTTTTTTTAATTACTTTTTAAGAAAACTTACCTGTTGTTGAAGACATAATAGAGTAATTACAAATATCATCTAGTGAAGGATGAAGACACTGTAAAATTTTGTTGAAATCTTCTTTGGTATTTATTTTAAGTGGGAGAAGTGTAATAAATTAGCTGTGCTTTTAATTAGAGCTTGAAAGTGTGAGTCCCTGACATGAACTACTATAGCATATACAGTTTTATATTTTTGACCTTTACTTTAAATTACTGACTATCAAGAACTGAAATAGCGAACTATTAGTATCTTTCTGTTTCATTACCTGGAAAAAATAGGAGACCTATGCTGAGCATAAAATAAGGTGTCTATATATTCCAAAAAATGGCAACAAAAAGACAAAGGGGACTTATGTATGAATGTCAATATCATAGTTGAAAGACTGGCTTGTTCAAATCCTACTAAAGTTATATTCATTGAAATTTGAGTGTGTCCATCAAGGCAATTACAGATTAATCCTTTCTACTTCTGCAGAGAAAAGAAATATCAGATTAGAACATTTCATATGGAAAGAAGTCAATCAAGAATATAATCTCTGAGACCATTTAAACAGGTAATACGTGTACAATGTTCAGAAGAATGGACTGGTGGTTTAATCCATACAGCCTGCTCAAAATTTCAATCCAACATCCTTCATGAACTCCCCAAGATGTGGAAGAAACTGATTGCTCTGGACTCCGTATGGAACTGAAGGCAGCAGTACTGCGACAGGATCCAGACTGATGATAAGTAATCTGCCACATGGCAGATTGTGCATCACACTGCCTGGAGCTACTATAACATTTGTACAGTAGGAGATCAGTTAAGCAGACTGCAATGAACCTGGATCTTTACATTTGTGGTGGCATGACATTGGCTAGCTCCTGTGTGGTGTTTCTCATGGACTGTGAAATGATACCTGTTCTACTGTGGACCTCCAGTGGCTGCAGGGTCACAGCCTGCCTCACCATCATCTTCACTATGGGCTGAAGGTGAATCTGCTCCAGTGCCTGAAGCACCTCCTCCCACTCTTTCTTCACAGACCTGGGCATCTGCAAAGTTGTTACACATATTTTAAATCCTCTCTCCTGCTTCTATTGCACAGCAGTTTTTCCCCGTAAATTTATTATCCTAGAGGTGCTACCGCCATCACTGATGGGCTCAGCTTTCACAACTTGGGGGGAAGAACCACAATGAATGAATATATTCTGAGGGATACCTGGTTGGAAAATAGATCTGCAAGAAAGGTCCTGGCAGTGCTGGTCAACATGAACCAGCAAACTGAACATGAGCCAGCAGAGTGCCCATGATACAAGGAAGGCAAATGACAACCCATGCTGCATTAGGGTTATAGCCAGCAGGTGGAAGGAAATGATCTTTCCCCTTTACTCAGTGAGACCACACCTGGAGTACTGTGTCCAGTTCAGGGCTCTTCAGTACAAGATAAACATGAACAGATTGAATACATGCCCACAAGGGACTGAGAAAAAGATGGGGAGGCTTCTCTTGCATGTCAAAATGTTGAGACACTCTCCAGCTTAGAGCAAAGAAACCTTAGAGGGAGTTCATCAGTGTATATAAATGCCTGAAGGGAGGGTCTGAAGAAGACAGAGCTCATGTCTTTTCAAATGTACCCAGCGAAGGACCAGAGCCAAAGGGCACAAACTGCAACAGAGGAGATTCCCCAGAACATCAGAAAACTTTTCTCCAGAGACCCCCTCCCAACTCAAACATTGTTTTATTCCATGATTCATCTTTTGCATCAAAATAAACAGGCCTAAGTATCCTGAATAGATTAGGAAATTGTGTGACCAGGATACAAAGCCTGCTTCATTTAATAACCTCACTTTCTAATCAGTTGATATTGTAGTCTTTATGGTCAGGTGAAATGATATGCAGTTATGATTGCCTAATATGAAGATTATGGAGATAATTAGCTCAGATTCTCCATCCTTTTGTTTTTATATATTTTAATTAAAAGCACTTTCACTGCTTACAGATTTTCCATGAGAATAACAATAATATAACTGAGTTTATTATCTGTTATTAATTTGTAGTCTGCACAATAGTTTTCTATATAATAATTAATTAGCTATTATATTCTTATACTTCCATTGTAATTGGAGGAGACATTTCAGGTTTTGCAGGGGATAATGGAAGTAAGTGAGTTGTCCTTGCTTCCAGAGCAGCTAACACACAGCCATTGCAACTTAGACTGAAACACAGTGTATTGTGAAGCCTGGGTATAAGCCATTGACAAGACAGTTTCATCTCTGAGGGTCCCTGAACTAGTTAAAAGAAGAGTAACTGAGGCGTGTTTGACCCTGTTTCATATTCATGTCTCTGACTGCTGTGTAGCTGTGCCCAGAGAGAATTATGGACCAGCTTGTATCATCTGTACCATCTACAGTAATTTCCAAATGCAGCTCAGCAAATTACCTCCTGTACTTACAAACATTTATTTTCTGCTTGTTGTCTCTGCATTTCTGTCCCTTGATTTGTTGGAAATCCATGGAAATTGCATGAAAAAAATTATGGCTGCTGTGTTGTCCAGTAAAAAGTTGAAAGTTTAAAAGCTGCTGTAGCATTGTCATCAACTTTTTTTACATAAATGTTTATTATATTCATGAAATCACTTTGAGCCTGATGAATTTTGATTTTTTTTCTCTGCCATTTAGTAGAAAAACAAGCAAAACAACAAAGAAGCTAAGAAGCACCTATTGGAGACAGCCAAATAGCTTTAAACATGAAGAATTTAATCCTTATAGAAGTTAATGTATGTGAATAGATTACCTGTTTTAGGATTGCTAAATCATAAATAATCTGTTTGTCAAGAAGTTCTCAAATGAAGCACAAACCAGGAGAGCTACTGAAGTAGCAGAAAAGCATTCTTTGGGGTTTGTGACACCTGCAAATTCCAGCAGATCCCATCTGCCAGACAAATGCAACAAATACATTTGTCATATCTGACAAGTATAAATCTTCAAGTGAAACACACCTTTAATTTGCTCCTGAGCAATAACAGAATGTTACAGCAGGAAAGTTCATGATAGCTTGAATTTCAAATTGATATTAAGGTAGGAAATATTTTAGGTGTCTCAAACATATTACTTTAGGGGTGAATTTATGTTCTGCAACACAGACTACCGTGTGATTTAATGCTGATTGTCTAACCTTGTGATGTGACTGGCAGAGCAGGACGGGAGGGCAGTAATTCTCAGGCACTACAGAAAGCATGGTGTTATCCAAATCCCAATGCAACTCCACTGAATTGATGAAATGACCGGGAAGGCCTAATTAAAGCTGTTCAGCTCAAATGTATTGATGTATTACATCTATTGTGGTTTCGTTCGATAGGTCTACCCTATGAATGCTGGCATGCATGTAAAGTGAACTAAACAAATTGCATAAATAATGCTGGAAGGTAAGGAGCCAGCCATGGAATCAAAGCTGAGTCATACAAAATGCAACAGGCTGCCCTCTGGTCTTATTTTCATAAAATATTATATGGAAAAAAAAAAATTGCTTATATCTTATCAAGGGAGAAAATAAACAGTCTCTAGTACTGAAAATGGTTATGTATTTAGCAAGCACATATTTGATTCTGTCATTCAAAAATATAATCCCTGAATATTGAAAGGTTCTTCAGAGTTTGCTTCCCTTTCTATGATTAAAATATCTCTGAATAGTATATCCATTATAATGAGCAGGAATTCTTGCTGTAAGGTGTTTCACTTATGTCTGATTGTTTTGGGCAATAACTTGTTGAAATCTGGGGGTTTTTTTTTAACTATTTCAACTGGAATATGCAGCTTCAAATTTATTTATATTTTGGCTGCATGATTTTAGCTGAAAACTGATGTGGAAAATGATTTTGCATATTCTGCTGGTGAGTAGCAAATTCAACAGAATATATAGAATGAGAAAGACCAATACTATTTATAAAATGAGACTGAATTCATTTGCTTGTCTTTGTTTACAAGAAGTTGGATAAGCTTCAACATAACTTATAAAATATCAAACTTCAATTTAATACGTAGACTCATAGAAATGTTAAAACATTTCTACTTACTGTTTAAAATAAGCGTGTGATTTTTTCCCCTTCTTTATAATTTGGCAATAAATAGAAAAAAAAAAAAAAACCTATTATAAAAATAGCCTGAAAATGAGAAAAATCCCTTTCATTTCAAATAGACCAGACCATCTGTGACATCTTCAGGCTTAATTTTTTTGCTTGTTAATTTGAAAACTTTATATATGGAATTTTTGCTTCAACCTAATCAGACTTTTCTTCCTTTTTTTTTTTTTTTTAAATGCAACACTGAAAAATTCATGATTTCCCAAGTTCTTCTGTGAAGTGTATTATAGAATTCTAGGTCTTAATATCTATAGGTAACCTGGGTGAATTTATAAGTCTTTTTTAAAGATAGGATGCATGAATGTAGCCAACAGAAAAATTGAAAATAAAATTAATAGAAAGTATGATGATTTTTTTTTCTGCTCCTGAGGCATGTATTTCTTCTTTCAAAGGGGGATTGAGTGTGCTCCAGACAGTTTGCCAATGATGTTAAGTTGGACAGGAGTGTTGATCTGCTGAAGGGGAAGAAGGCACTGCAGAAGGATCTGGACAGGCTGGATTGGGGGGCCAAAGCCAATGGTATGAGACTCTACAAGATGAAGTGCTGGGTCCTGTATTTGGGTCACAACAAGCCCCTGCAGCACTGCAGGCTGGAGGAGGAGTGGCTGGAAGGATGCCCAGTGGAAAAGGGCCTGTGGGTGCTGGTTGACAGATGCTGAACCTGAGCCGGAATGTGCCCAGAGGGTTAAGAAGGCCAATGGCATCCTGGCTTGTGTCAGAAGCAGTGAGACCAGCAAGATGCAGGCCTGACAAGAAAGAGACAAATTCTACTGTTGGATACAAAACAGATAAATAGGATTTCTGAATGTACAGGATAATAAGAGACTTATCCAAAACAGGCCTGTAGAATATGTAGGGAAAATTTTTAATGATGATACTGAAAGAGACTTTAGAATGATTCTGAACAGTCATTCCCTTTTGCACTCACTGTGTGCTAGAGCTGTATATTTTTCTAAGATAAGAAACCTTTTATTTATGTCTTCAGTTTTAAGCACAAGAGCTGCTCTGAGCCTTCATGTAGAAACATATTCTCACTCAAATGGAAAATAATTATTTCTTTGTAGAATGCCAGATCCACCTATTTAAAAGCCAGTAGGAGAAAAAAAGTCTTTTTGATTTTTAGTGGCTGCCAGTGATTTCTAAGGATTTTTGTATGCCTTCACAGTCATGACAAAGACTTTTATAAGGGGCTAGCAATTTTGAGTTCCTCAACATTTGAGTACCCAAGCAAACATATTTAAAGGAAGTGTTTTCCAGTTGAGATTGCTTGGAATATTTCTGGACAAAGGTCTCCTTAAAATCACCTTAGAAGGGGACTGAATTACTACACTTTCCTAAAGAACTTACATTTTCAGTTTGCTGCCTCCCTCTTCCTCCCATCTCTTTTCTCCTTTTTCTATTCCCTTTACCATGGCAGTGTTGGTTGCAACCATTACTCCACTACTGCAGGATTCAGTGAGAGTCTCCATCTCTGAGTTCTGGCTATGTTATGGATGAAAATAATACCTCACTTTTTTTTCCCAAAATTCTTCTAAAAAAATTCACTCCTTGACACAACTTGATGGATCAGTTCTTCATACAGATGCTCATGTGGAAATGTGCTTATAGCACGTTTTGTTTTGCAGATTTTCCTAAATGGCTCAGTAGGGGTCAACACTCTTAGAATTACACACATAATTATTAATAAAACTGATTAGCAATTTTTCAGTTCTGGTAGCAGAATGTTATAATTGTATTTGTATCAATATTCAAGCTGTGCCAGTTCTGAACAATCCTACCTCCAGCTGAGATCACAGAAAATGATGCACAACCTCAAGCTAACATATTCTTCATCTCCATATCAAGTACAATGATACTACAGTACACACTAAAGTAAAATTACTCAATAAAATTTTGAAAGGTACCATCTGCCCTTCCTTTAAACCTTTCAAGATGTACTGGTACACTAGTGCAGCAGGGAAGGAAGAGGAGAGAGGAGGAAGAACTAGAATTTAGTTTTATTCAAAAGGGTTTTTATTTTTTAAATTTCATTCAGAGAGCTTTCATGCTTCTAGCCTTGTCTAAAAAAGCTACTCACCGCATGACCCAAATTTAATTCAACCTATTCATTTAAGCTCTAATCAATATGTCACTTGGAGGTGTTATACTGTGACATTGTTTATATATGCAGTTTGAACTATTTTTCCCTTCCATGCAATAATGCTTCAAAAATAGGGCTGTTTATGAACATCATAGTTGTCACCTGTCATGGAAAAATTGCTTCCAAAGTGTGGCCAATTAGATTAATATTTATGTTTATTCACACTTATTAGATCCTCAGAAAACTAACTAGAAAGTTGTTTCCTTGCATGTTTCTCCTTCACAAAACATGAGTCAGAGTCACTCTCATTGCCCAGTCGCTCAGCTCATTCCCTAAGGATTCTCTTCAAAACAGCGAAATAAAACTCCACTCTATCATGCGGAATAAACCCCCAATGCACCATGTAAAAGCCTGATAGGAATGTCTTTCAAATAACCACAGCTGCACAGAGTGTCCATTTAATATTGACAGTGATTTGGTGATGATCACAGAACAAGAATTAACCTTGCTTCAACAATGTTTTTTTTTCTTATTTGCATTACAGGTCAGCAACTGAATGATACCTGTCAAACTTTATACAATCACATCTGAGTAAATAATGATTTCTGCATGCCAGGCTTTGCTTGACAGTATTTCTGTCTGAGAAATGCCAGCAGCAAAAAGCCCATTAACTGCTTCCACCCACTGTTCTTATATAATTCTCTGTATCTTTGCTCTCTGGGCTGATGGGGAGCAGCAGGGACACCAGCCCTTTGTTACAGGCTTCACATTGCTGTGGGTTAGAGTCTGCTCAGTCACACCGCATGGCACAATGCGACCTAAGAGATTAGAGCATGCCATAGGCTCATCTTTGCTTCAGAAATATAAGGTGACATCATGGCAATTTTTTATATATTGAAATAGGCAGCCACTTCTGCACAATGCAAAACTGAAATAAAAAAGTGTATTAGAAAATTAAAACACTCACTTCTAAGTTTCCAACAGCTGTGCTATGGATTTTTCCTATATTATAAAGATGTTTTATGCTAGAATAATGATGGGAAATTACTGGTTGCCTCGTCATAGGTACTTCTGTAAGTTTCACTTACATGACATAAGTGCAATGTGTGCCTCTGGCTTACAGTAAATCCATGTAGGGAAGAATTACATCCTTGTCACTTTGGTACACAAAAGAACTTAGAGAATACATGTGAACTGCCAACAGTTTCTCAAGAGGTTCAGGTGACTTTCTGAAATACTTAACAACAACTCTTACAACACATATTTATTTCTTCCTTTAAAATCTCTTTCCCCACAGCAAATATATTTAGGCATATTAGTAAGAGGCCAAAAGCAGAACTGTTTATTCTACCAACTAATCCTACAGCCCTTATTGCAGTGGAATTCAGCCCTGTACTGTACATGATTAACATTTGCCTCTGCAAAATAAAACCCCCAGTTGCTGAAGCTAATCAGAGTATAATCTTTTTCAGTTTTTTTCTTCAGTCCCAAGTCATCAAAAGCAAATATTAAAATAGATAAAATGATTACAACTACCTTAGAAAAAGGTAGGTAGACCTGAGTATCATGTGATTTTATAGAAATGAAATTTTGGTTAATTTTATTTATCCTTACAAAACTTCTCATTGCATTGAGCAATACTTGAATGAAGAGTTAATGTCATTGAAAGCAATGGTATAGATTGGTGTTTGGATATTTGATCTTTTTCAGATACAGGCTGGTTTGATATTTATTGATAAACATTTTTGTGTAAAATGGGATTTTATGGATCAGATGTTTTCTACTCACTGAAATGCATTAGTTAGAATGGCATAATAAATTCCAGAGATTTATTTGGTTATCTGAATACAAGGACACCTACTGCACTTTGAAACACCCTTGACTCCCTTCAGATCTCCAGCAGCTGCTTCAAGAACTCAGAAATCTCAATGCTAGCCTTCTACAGGTGCCTTATACCTATATACAGAGCTTCTGCACATCTTATGTCTTAGTTATCACTTTTGTGCATTTCTCAGATGCCTTGGCACATCTCAGCTCAAGATCCCTGTGTTTTAGTGCACAACTTTGCTTATGCTGAGAATTTACATACACGGCTCACATGTGGATACATAAAATGTGCATCGATATCTGGAATTGGCTCTAAACCATATTAATCTGTATTGTAAAAGGTATCCTTGTAGAGACTGTTGTGAAGAGCTGTAAGACTGGATGAAGAATGAAATACTGCCTTAACTCCCCAGCAGGAACTGCGGTTCTCAATCCAACTCAAATGAGCTTGTGTAGTGAACTGGTTTAGCCAAATTTAGAAATATATCCCCTAAGAGAAGGCAGGCTATAAACCACTCCTCCCCCTACCAGGTTCGAGAAAAATTAAACTTTTTCCTCAAAAGAAAGTGAAAGTGATAACGTGATAAAAACTATTCAACAAGACACAGGTAAAGGATAATAATGTCAAACAATAAACCCCCCTTGCTAAAGAGGAAAAGAAACCTGGGAAAAAAGAATCAAAAGTCCTTCTGTAGGTGTTCTCTCTCCTCCTCCTCCCTCCTCAGAGTGAGGATGAGGTGGGCCCTCCCCCAGGCCCTCCACTTCGATGAAAGAAATCCTGATGTTCTGATGTGAAGCAAGCCAGAAAAGAAGAAAAGGGACAAAAAAGCCCAAAATTCCGGGGGAAAAATTCAACCCTCTGGAGGAAAACGAGCTGGAAAAAAAAAACTGAGTGGAACGAAACCCAAAAAAAAAACCGCTCCTACCACCCACTGCTTCAGAAAACAGAGAGAGAGAGTTCCTTATCTCTGTCCTTGAGCCACTGTGTGAGAAGTTTGCTCAGTTCTCTCTCTCTCCACTCAGGCTCAGTCCAAAAACACTGAAAGGCATACAACCAATTTCTGGGCATAGAGCAGCGAATAGGGAATATAACACCTAGTCACCCCAAGACACATAGTTTCAATTGTATGTTTAAGTGTTGTGGTTTAGGAATGGTATTTCCAAATGTAGTATTCCTACTGAAACACTCCAAACTGTGCTCCACTCACTCACTGTCCCTTCTCCCTTTTCCTGTTCCCATAGCTGCCTGCAGAGAACTGGAGGCACAAAATCATGAACTGAGATAATGTCTTGGTTTTTCAGAGAAAACTTCAAGCAGAAACACTCAGGAGTGAGAGTCTCCTCAGAATGGAAAAGGGCCTCCCCTTCTCCTCCATCAGTGAGACAAATGGGTCACAAGAAGTGAATGTGGCAAAAAGAAACCAAACTGTTTATTAACACCAAACAAAACAGGGTAGAACAGAAAAAAACCCCTCAAAATAGAACAAATTCCCAGAGAGGGAACAGATACACAGGCTCGGACCAGCCGGGCCACCCGCAGGCTCCCTGGACTGGTGAGAAGGGAAGGGCGGCAGTGAGGCAAGGGGAAGGAAAGGGAAAAAACAAAGCCAACAGAACCTTTCTCCAGGTATCGGGAACACAACAGAAAGCCAAGGAGCAGCACAGAGCTCCCGGCACACTCCCTGCCCAGCCCTGCCCAGCCCCTGGAGCCATTGAACCGTTCAATGCCCCCTCGGGTCTGTGGCTCCGGCCCCGGGTCCATCCTAAAGGCACAGCATCCTTGGGCACTGAGCGGAGGGGTAAGGAACACAGCGGCTTCCTAACGGCACCCCAGGACAGATAAGAACAATTTGCTAGAAAGTGCAATGAAACAAGAAATCTACAGAAACAGCACCAATATTAATAAAAGAGTGCACAAGAGAGGTGAGTGATTCACATTTGAGTACTCACCATGTGGAAGCTGGCAATACACCAACATCTCCCCCACACTACCCGACCAGAAGGGACTGCTTGACCCTGCCCCCTGTGCATGATGTCAAGTGGTACAAAATAACCCCAGGGGTCAATGGTACAGTTTCCTTACATGTGGGCAACAGAATAAGTTATCAGTTGAAAGAAGTAGTCTGCAGAGGATAACTAAGCTATTCTCTTTTAATCACCCTTTGAAAAGTCTTTCTTGCTCCGGATCTATGAAAACATGGACATGTAACTTAGTCTTAGATGGGAAAGCTTAAGTGACCTAAATCTTTCCCTTAGATCTTTCACTTAGATAGTAAAACATAACAAATCAATTGTGCCAGCTTTTTTTTTTTTTTTCTCTCACTAGGGACAACTTTTGTTTTAAGAGACTGAATTACTATAGCAATTCATGAATAACCATTAGTGCCATCTGGCAAGTTTTCAAGATGACTTGTTTTACTACACACTGGCTTTGATACAGTGGCCTGCATAGTGTTGTTTTTGACCCAGCTTAACTGAGCAGAAACAGCATCAGAAATTACATTACTCATTTACCTGAGAAAGCATTTTTATATGGTGAGACAAGATAATATCATTATGTCATGATCTGAGATTTGGTGCATCAGAAATAATAACAATAAATCTTCTCTGAGTCTAATTTAAACTCTTACATGGTATGAATTCCTTTATTTTATTACAAAGGTAACTTAGAAAATTTCAAAACTCACATAGATAAGGGACTTTCTATAAATATCAGGGCAATAAATTTCAAATCATCATTTTTTTCTACTACAAATCATATTGTAGAAGGAAGGTACTGAACCCTGATATGATGAACTTAAGTAAAAATTATTATTTCTTTTATTAATAACAAAAATTAATTAACTTATTTCAGTAATACAGGATATACTGATGAGCATGCTATACATGCAGTATTAAACTCACAGGTACGTCTCTCTGAATAAGTTGGGCAAGATCCAGGAGTTTAAGAGAGAAATCATATTTTATCACTGCCTTGAGGAAGGTCTCATGCACGGCTGCTTTAGTTCCTCTGAACAGAAGAATGATCTCTGGAGTCTTTAGATCCATCCTCGAGACTCTTTTAGGATGACTGAATTGTGATTCATCATATTTACTACAGCATTAATGTGCCTGTTCCACCTCAGGGATAAGATACAACAGCAAGTTCTACTGTGTTCTGTGGAAGGCTTTGGTAAAGTTACATGCAAACATTGCATGAGAGTAAACCTTAACGTACACCCTTTGCAACTGTTACAACAAATCAAAGTTAATTGTTCTCATTTATTTTTAAGTAAAATGCATGGAGCATGAGTACTCAGTCAGTGTTGTAGAAAGCCACCATAGTAAGGATAAAGAAACTTTCTGTAGAGTACATTAGCAATAAAATGACCAGTATGGATCAAATAAAGCCCTCAGCTATGCTTCACGCTTAATTACACTCAAAGTGATTCAAAGCTATTTGCTAGCTGTGTCTACTCTAATTTCCAAACTGATCTTCACAGGGCTGACAGGATGCTAAAAACCAGCTCACACTGCTGAGAGGGATGACCAGCAGCAGCACCAGAAACTAAAGGAATTTGCTTTTCTGTATTTTGCTTTCACTGACGGCGATTAGCTGGTGTATGGCTTAGCTGTCAAACAGCATAAGTCCTTTTGGTGTATTTGCAGCAGAATGGGCATGATGTGACTTGGAAGAAACCAGCTGACATAAGGTGGAATTGTCTGTGAAAGGCAAGGGGTTGTTATTGGCTAGTTTTGTTAGATGTCGCAGGAAGAGAAAGAAAAGCGTCAGTCACTGCATGGATCCTTATGGCTCTCTGGGATGGCAAGCCACTGACAACAACAAGATGCCATCTGTTAAGAAGCTATTCTGGAAGAAAACCGGAGCTGCTGGAGGATTTCATAGCACTGCAGTGAGCAAGTGGCACATTTGGCATATCAGGGGCCCAAGCATGTCTGCAGGCAAATGTGGCCTTACACACACCAGCTTTCTGACAGAACTAGATTATAAGAGTGGTGAACTTATTATTTTAGGAACTTCATAAGTTATTCTAAATAGAAATAGCTATGTTAAATTAGTGATCTCCACTCTAATATTTTTCAGGAAAACCACTTCTTTTTCAGCTGGAATTACTATAAAGATCAGAGGTTTCTCTGTTAGAGGTGGTTGATTTAATACTAATCCCATATGAAAAAATAAATAAAATTGTCACACTGTCCACATAATCAATATCTAATGTATTCATAGGGTCATAGAACCCAAAAATGTTAAAGGTTTGGAATGGACCTTAAAGACTATCTAATTCCAATCCTCACTGTCATGTATGGGGTCACCTTCCACTAGACCAGGTTATTCAAGGTCTTAACCAACTTGGGTTTGAACACTGCAAGGGTTAGGGACCAACAACTCTTCCTTGTAGATATATTTCTATAAAATTTTTGAATAAATGCGGCAAACTTTCAATATAAATCCCAGGCAAATCTATATTATATATAAAATTTGGAAAATGTCAGATAAATTAAATATGTTTGCCCAAATGTGTTGATGCTTTGCAGATATATCTGCATATAGCTTGTATTCCCTTAGAAAAAAAATCCTAATATATCTTATGTATTTGATTATATAAGTTTAAGGAAAATAAAATTTAATAAAATTTCAATCCTTCCACTCCTTGTATGATAGACATGAATTAAAGAAATCTATATTTTCTATAGAAAAAAACAAACAAGCAACCCATATGTAGAGTATGCTAAAGAGCTTTTTATTAGGGCAGGTTTTAATTAAAACTATTGTGTAGACAGCAAGAATAATGACACTATCATAATATAGACCATGATGCAATGAATTTGACTGTGATCAGATGCACTCTGAAAGCGAAATTGATGTTTTAAAGTCTTCTCAAATTTGAATTGCACAGTACTAATGCATAATAGTATCACAAATAATTTAAAATTATGTGTTAATCTAGACAGGCTGGAACTGCTTTAAGGTGGAATTGTCTTTGTATTTAACAGATCTTTGGATTCTTTCTACTGCTTGCTTTGAAGATACCCTTTGTATCTCTGAGTTTGCTAGTTTGTTTGGAGCCCAAAGCTTCAAGAAATCCTGCATCTCAGATCTGTCGGCATCAGCAAAGTTTGTTAATAGCGATTTTAGCAGGCTGCAATGAATCATGATCTATACTGCATTTCTCTCCGTATTTGGTTCAGATCTTCAGCTAGGGCTCAGACCTGCTCCATATTGAACTCCAATGAAACGCTGCCCATAGATATGGTGTGACAGGAATTCCTGGAGATCAGCTGTTCAAATGACTCATTGCATACAGAGATAATTGGACTGAGTTCTGAACTGGATTCAATCATTACAACTCCAGTCTCTCATGGAGCTATACTGTTTTTCAAAAACTGAAGTTATGGCCACAGACATCTGTTGACTAAAGGGTGATGTGGAATTTTTCAGTTATGCTGTACCTTCATTTCACTCGATGTTTTCTTTCATTTTTTTCCTTTCGTAAGCTTGGAAGGCTGGCTAGTGGCCTCTTGCTTTCATATTGGCTCTGTTGAATTGTCTGGGCACACTTTTTGGCATCCTGTTCCAGGGACTGAGAGTTTTATCTTTAAGCACAATTTTCACAAAGCTAAACAATGTGACTGATAATATGCCATTTTGTTGACTCGCTGTAAACTCAATTTGTGGCAGGAAAAAAACCCCACACTTGCCTTTATTTTTCATGCTTCTTTAGTTCTTTTATCATAATGGTAATAATAGTAGTAATAGCAACAATATTATTATTATTATTAATAATAATAATAGTAGTAGCAAAAACAACATCATCAACAAAGTAGACAAAATCCTAATTTCTGTTCTCCTTTGAGGCATATATTAGGCTATATAATTCTCTTCTGGAAACATGCAGATTGAGACAACAGACAAGGGAACAGAAAGGGAAGGAGGAAGGAAAGGGGGATAAGAAAATAGAATGCAAAGAGTGAGAGAAAGTGAAAAAGAAGATAACAGGTAAAATTCTATACAAAGAAGAAAACAATAAAGCTACACCATATTATATGACAACTGGGATGGGATCTTCTGTGCATGACCTGAGGATTTTTAGAATGAAACAGAGCCTAACAAAGTAAACCTGACAAAGAAATCCATTGATTTCTACTCAGCACACATTTGAAAGTACTTGCCTGATGTATTCCATGGGTTACAAATCAGTCTTCACAAAGTTTTAAAGAGTCATCCCTATTGAATACAATTTACAATGGTAGCTTCAGCTCAACAAAATTCAGGTATTTATGGTAAAGATGTCTGTCTGCAAGTCAGATAGCTCAGTTCATTTGCCCACATAAACGTCTAACATCATATCAGTGTGTCCAGCCTGGCCTCCAGCTGCCATTGCAGGACGGTACATATTTCCAAGGAGTCTTGTGCAACACGTGACTACCATCTCCATGTGCATGCCCTGGGTACTGCATGGCATCCCAGATGGCACCAGACAGTGAAGTGGGTACAGGTGAATATAGCTTTAGATCCTCCTTGAAGAAAACTGGTTTAAGAAATCCATTTAGCATGTAGATGAGTATGTTGCTATGGTTTACATTAAGTAAGGTGAGTCTGCAACATTCTAAAACATGCTTCAGTTCCATCATCATTCAGGCCCACCATCAGTTCACCTTTGCCTTTAAAGCCTAAGGAGGGTTGCAGATACATTTAGTCTAGATAAAGAAAATAGGAAAACTAGAGATAAAAAGCAAAAATGACAAATAGTATCTTAAAAGCTAATATTAGAAAGAAACACAGTAGAAGAGACTATGAAAGAAAAATAAGAATTTTAGCTTAAATATTTTTAATTAAAAAGGCCCAATATTCAGTGCTAAAAATAGGCAAGTTAAGGTCTGATTCAAAAAAAAATGTAAAGATATGTCTCTGTTTCACTGAGACTTTTTTTGAATCTTACACAATAACACCTTTTCTACTTTGGCTGAGAAGATTTATATGGTATTGACTGATAGTTTTAAACTGTGAATTGAGGCACAGCAGCTGGATCAAAGCTGTACCTCTTACAGTAAAACTACTACTAAGATTGTGTTTAGCAGTGTATGAAAGGTCTTCCCATTTCTTTAGCTTATCAGTTTTCAAGGATCTCTGAAGAAAACATTTTAATCCCAAAGGTTACTGAACATGAATATTATACCTCAGGCATCCTGTTTTCACAACCATTTTAGGTGCAACAATAAGAAAATGTAGAAGTTTTTAGGCTCTACTAGTGATCTCTCAAGCATGGGAATTGTCCTACTGAGCTCCCACTTAATTACATTTACCTTGTTATTCGTATTTTCAGTAAGCTAGTAAGCTGTCTTTTTTGTAGTGTGTTCCATATCTTTTCTCTCTGGAACTGGGATTGTATTAAATTACTGTACTTTACCTCATCCATGTTGTTTTGCAGTTGCATTTTAATCACTTTAAGACATTTCATTTTTGCATATCCTGTTAATGATACTGACATATTTTGTATCATATTGCACACATATATTAAGCACATACTTTTGGGATAAGCTATTTGGAGTCAGGTTTTGCTGCACACACTCCATCAGTGGGACTAATCTCATCACAGAAAAATCTTTCAGGGAATAACATCAGGTCTTTAAGTTGACACCTTGGATTTCATAGAATGGGTAAACAGTCCATCAGGTTTTGCTCTTTACAGAACAAGCTAAGGTATCTCACTATAGCAGAATTCTAAAAAGTTGTTCTTAACATATGGATAGGTAAATTGGGATGCACATGTGTGTTTCTGATGATGTCAGAGCTTGTTGGTTTCCGAAAGCATAATTAGATAGACCCCACTCTAGAACTTCCAAGTTACTTCCAGAGAAACAGAAAATGTCCCTATATCAATTCAGCAATTAATTATTCTTAATGCCTTCTCTTGGGAACAGAACAGTTGCTACTGATGGCATTATTTAGTTGAATTATGCACTGGAGATGGGTCATTCCAGACAGAAGATTTTTTCAGGTTTCAGGTAGTTCTTTTCAAGAGGAAACACTGTTGAAGTGGGTAGTGTAAACTGCCAAGGGCATTCATGGGCTCTTACCTTTATGACTTGTTCCAGTTGTCCAATGAATTTTCACTAAGTATTGACAGAATCACAGAATGCAGAAAGGCTGAGATTGAAAGGAACCTCCAGAGGTCTCTTGATCTGAACTATCAGCTCAAGCAGGACTACCAAGAAGAGTTGACCAGTGTTGTGTTCAGGTCATCCAAAGATGGAGGCTTTATAACCTCCCTGGGAAACTGGTACCAGTTCTTGGCCACCCTCACAATAAAGATGTCTCCTCATATTCAGAAAGAAATTCCAGTGTTTCAGTGTGTTCCCATTGCTTCTTGTCCTGTTGTTAAATACCATGGAGAAGAGTCTGGCTCTGTCTTCTTCAAACTCTCTCTCTCTTCAGGCATTTATTTACACTGATAACCACACGTCCCCCTCCACCCCCCTTCCCCCACAAAGCCTTCTCCCCTCTAGTTTAAACTGGCCCAGGTCTCTCAGCCTTTTCTCATAAGAGAGATGTTCCAGTCCTCCCATGATCTTTGTGGCCATTTTTTTTTTTACTGTCTATAGGATCCACGTCCCTCTTATACCTCGGAGTGCATGTTGTATGGACACAGAAGTCCAGGTGTGACCTCACCAGGGCTCAGGGAAAGGATCACCCTCCTCCACCTGCTGGCAGCACTCCTCCCTTTGTGTCAAGGGCACATCATTAGCTCATGTACAATTTGTATCTGTCAGGACAGCCAAGGCTTTTCCTGACAAGCTGCTTTCCAGCTGGGTGATCCAACCATGTACCGGTGAGTGAAGTTGTTCCTCCGCAGGTACAGGACTTTGCACTTCCACTTACGCAACTCCAAAAGTTTCCTGTCAGCCTATTTCTTCAGGCTGCCAAGGTCCCTCTGGATGACAGTTTGATCCCCTGGCATATTAAGTTTTGTGTCACTGGAAAACTTGTTGAGGGTCTGCTTTGTCCTGTGACTTTGATGAACAGGACTGGACCCAGCACTGCCCCCCAGACTATGGTGCTAGTGGCTTCCCTCTGACTAGACTCCATGGCACTAATGATGGCACCCCGGTTCCTCCAAAGAGACATTCCTCCCTTTGTGTACTCAGCTACAGAGATGTGCTGTGTATTTGACTTTTTTTCAGAAAGATTTTGACAACTGACATACTTTCCTCTACTCCCTTTATGTTTCTGTTATACACCAAAATAACATCAATAAACATATTTCAATGCTCATATGTACTCAACATTAATTTAAGACATGATCTGAAGAAGCTTGTATCTATCTCTCTATATATATGTGTAAATATATAATTGCTGTAAATATAATTTGCGATACGGAATTAGATATACAATATTTTTTCAAATATATAGATGTTTAAATTATGGTAAAGATGAATAGAAGCATGGCATTTAAATCTCCAATAAAAAACTTTTTATTAGATCTATGTAGTGACCCAGTACAGCAGATACAGCAGCATATTTAGGTAGTGCAAAGACACACTAATATAGAAAACTGGGTTTTTATGTTTTGTATTTTGTTTAGAGTTTTTTCTGATTAAGAGTGTGAAAGACCTTATCATATATTCTTTATTGGAGCATATCATGTATATTGCTAAAAATTTGAAATAAAAACAAATAAACAAATAAGAAGTCTATTCTTTACAAGTTTGGATCAACAAATTAGTAATACAATGTCTCTACTATATGCCATAAATTGATATAGATCTTCTAGAATTTATTTTAGGAAGTACTTGCATAGACTTTCTGGTTTCTTTATCTTTGAGAAGACCTTTGACTTGGGAATCATCTGTTCAAAAATAAAATCCTCACACTTTTAAAACCTTGGCCCAGAAATTATGTTTACACAGACATGGAAAGTAGAAATTGATTTCCAAATGTATCTTAAATATTGCTTAGTTGCCTCCACTTATGGAATACAGTTTATTTGAGAAGTTTCTGGGTTTTCTAAATGCTTCCAGTTCTTACATTTTTCTTTTAAATATTCTTAAAAAGTCAGAGCTCAGAAATCAAAGTTCAGAGGATATTTTTTTTTTTAAATATTCTCGCTTTTGTTTTGGAAACATTTTAAAGTGCCTGCAGTTGTAAACGTCTAAATTTGAATCAACCAGTTAAAAACAGTATTAGAGCCACAGGAGAATGGCAAGCACTGCAAACTGCTCTACCTAACTTCCTATGACCTCTTTAGGGTGAAATGAAATATCTGGATTTATTCTGAAGAAATCTATTACTCCACGTTAACTGTGGGGCAGCTGGCTGGGACATTATATATCACTGATACAAAAATTGAGACAAACACATTTGAGATATATGTATTCTTTTCATGTTTGTTCATAAAAGTTCTTTCTGTTTAATATGAGTGCTCGTTTTCCCCTATGTTGTTTTCTTGGAGACAGCATACTCTAGAGTGTGGATGCATAAAACTAACACAGGAACGAATGGATTTTGATTATTATTTTTGAAATGAAAATGTCCTTGTTGACACTGTGAAAATATGTTGGGACATATGCATTTGTTGCTGTTGATTTTCATTCAGTAAGAAGAGTTGCCTTGGAGATTTTCTGATTTTTTCAACCATATCAATTATTTTAACAATAGGTACAACTGACCTGCCTTCACTGTGTCTCTGGCTTATTTGATCACAGCAGCAGCCCTTCTGTTACAAGGCTAAATTATATTTCTTCAGCTATTGCCTTTATGGGGGTATGTGGAAAGAGGAAACATCAGCTCCTTTTAGGTGTCTGGCCAAGCACTTTTTCAATGCAAAAGGAGATAACAAGGAAAGGAGAAAGACAAACAAGGACATGCAGAGATACAAACCTGATTGGCAAATGAAAAGGGAGGAAGTCAGACCTGGTTTGTCACACTAATTCATAAGGATTTCTGGGAGTGTGGGAATGCATCTTCCAGTTATCTGATCAGAGGCCTTGTCAAATGGGAAAAAA